>JAJPUD010001589.1:37386-119926 GCA_023553655.1 Myrmecobius fasciatus
CACCTAGCTGCCCCTGTGATCATCTCTTTATTGGCTCTTCTTCACCTTTGTACTTTGTAATATATATCATGCCTGGTTTGAATTCTTTATAGGAACTATGTTTCAAAATGCCATTTCAAGAGCATCACTGAGTGCACAAAAACCTGTTCTGGAACATGCTGTAACAAGATTCTCAAATATGTTCTGCATTTCATGTGGGCTACAACCAACAAGGAGGCAATCTTTGTTGCTTATCACATCAAGGGAATTTCAAAACATTTTAGGCTCTGATGGGAGACTGCCTGTATCTGTAAAGGTGGTCCCAGAAATAACATCTGTTTTCATCAAAGATTATCTGACCCTTCATGAGAAACAGTCAAACAATCAATCAATACTCATTTATTAAGGTTTAGTTCTATGTCAGGACATGGGCATTAGCTATAAGCTCCCGGGCTTCTATTTAAGAAGGGGACTTAGCACAATCTTCTCCCCATCTCCCATTGCTTTTGGACCTCTTTGGACCTCTCCATTATGCCTTCCTTCTTCAGGAAATGAATCACTGGGAAATCTGGAGAGACTGGATAAACCTACTAATCATATCTCATCAGTATCCTCTGTCCCTTTGAAGGAACCTTCTGAGTAGAGGGCAGGGCTTTGGGTACCAGGGTCTTATTTAAATAGGAAACTGGACACAGTTTTTTTCCCATTTCCCATTAACTGTCACTTTGGCACATGAGTGGGGAATTGATTAGCATATGGAAAGGACTTGAGGCAGGGAGACCAAATAAAAGTCTACTGCAATAGTCCAGGTCAGAGGAAATGAGGGCATTAACTAGTATGGTATCTGTGTGATTGGAGAGAAGAAAAATCTGAGAGATGTTATGGAGAAGAAATAACAAGATTTGGCAATTAATTGTATATGTAGGAGGAGGGTGACAGAGAGGATTCTTATATAACACTGAGGCTGTGAACCTGAGGAACAGAAAGGATGGTAGTCTCTACCAATAATAATAAGAAAAATGGAGAGCACAGAGTAGTGGTCAGAACTGAGGAGAACTTAAGGTTCAAGACTTATCCTCTTACAATCCTCTCCTCAAGGGCTTCCTTCTCCAGAGGCTATGGGGCAATTAGGTGGCACAGTGGATGCAGTACAGGAACTGAAGTCCGAATCTGCCCTCAGACACTTAATAGCTATATAATCCTGAGCAAGTCACTTAACCCTGCTTGCCTCAGTTTCCTCATCTGTAAAATAAGCTGAAGAAGGAAATGGCAAACCACTCCAATATCTTTGCCAAGAAAACTCCAAATGTGGTCATGAAGAGTTGGGCATGACAAACTACAGAACAACCAAAAAAGAGGCCTTTTTTGATTCCCCGATTTAATTGATTTTTATTTTTAGCTTTCTCCTTACTCAAATCACTATATATATTATGTAGTTTGTATCTTTTTAACTGCCTATACATTATTTTCTGCAGCACAATTTAAACTTCTTGAAATCAAAAGCTTATGCACTTGTCTTTGTATTTCATGTTTGACATATAGTAAATACTTAATACATGATTGTTGAAATGAAATATATCTAGTTGCTACTCCATTTATCAAGTGCTTATAAAGGGTCCAGGCATTGAGCTAAGCACTTAGAAATTTTAAAAAGCACAAAACCAATCCCAATTTTTAAAGGAACTTATATCCAATTAATAATAATGTGCATCATTGATATATCACTTTAAGTTTTGTAAAGCATTTTACTTATGACATCTCTTGATCTTGACAACAATCCTATGAAGAAACAGTTATTTTTATTCCAATAAAAATGAAGAAATTGAGGCTTAAGAAGTGACTTTCCAGAATCACACTGCTAATGTCTGAGTTAGGATAGGAACTCAAATCCTCCTGACTCCAATATTCTATATATTTCACTATCTAGCTGCCTAATGAGGAAAGTAAACATGAAGTAACTAGTTAATAAATTGCAAGATAATCTGAGAAAGACATAAGCTGTTAGTCAAGTCATTAAAATGCTTGGGATAAAATTCTTCCTTCTATCCTCACACTTGTCCCCCATATCACTTCTCTTCAACGCATATAGATACAGTGGAGGAAGGAGATCTCCTGGGAAAATCTATTCAGAGGTGAATTCTACATATCCCAGAATGTTCAATGAATTCCAGCATGCTCTATGCCAGGGCTTCTTAAACTTTTTCCATTTTCAACCCCTTTTTTTCCCCAAGAATTTTTTTTGCTTTTTGCTGAAACAATTTGGGGTTAAGTGACTTGCCCAGGGTCACACAGCTAGGGAATGTTAAGTGTCTGAGATCAAATTTGAACTCAGAGCCTCCTGACTTCAGGGCTGGTGCTCTATCAATTGCGTCACCTAGCTGCCCTTCCCAAGAATTTTTTACATGACCCCAGGTCTACAAGGTACATAAAATAAGTACACAAATTAAACATCCACTGATAATAAATTATAAAGAAATTTATTTTAAAACAATTCCTTGATTTTGTATAATTTTGCCATTTATTAAAAATAAATGCAAATTTGCATATTGATGAGATAGATATACTAGTTAATATTTACAAAAAGAATTAAATCTTGGCAGAGTATTTGATACCTGTTACTACTGCCAAATGTTTCATGACCTCCATATTCAGTTACATGGTCATGACCCACAATTTAAGAAGTTTTACTCTATGTAGCATCACCTTTCAACTCAGCACACTCCTCTACCCGTGCCATGGGATGCAGCCCTAGCTACCTACACCTTGAAGTCTGAAGGAAAGGGAAGGGAAAGGGCTGGAGAAAGACTAAGGATATCTATCATTGTATGTATAGAGTGTGGGCTAAATGTGCCCTACCCCATTTTATGCATGCACTATATACTCCTCATAGCTTTCATTAGGAGTTTCTTCAAAATTGGAGGAAAATGGAAGTTTTATTTAAGTTGATTTGACCCTCCTTTTTTAAAAACTAAGGCAATGGGGTTAAGTGACTTGCCCAGGGTCACACAGCTAAGAAGTGTTAAGTGTCTGAGACCAGATTTGAACTCAGATCCTCTTGTTTCAGGGCTGGTGTTCTATCCACTGCACCACCTACCTGCCCCCACCTCTTTTTTTTTTTTAAACAAAAACATCGAGTTTTTGGACATAAAAGACAGCTGAGCACAAAATTATGTGAAACAGATCTAAGTTTTTTATTAGTTTGCACTAATCTCAACTCACAAATTTTTTGAGGGGAAAAGAGCCATGAAAAGGAAAATAAGGGCATTTAAAATATAGAGGGACTTGTACAGCTCAATGCCAGGAAGAAAGAGAATGGGGGTGGGGAAAGAACATGGAGTTTGATTTCTCCATTTCCCCTGGCTAATCAACATTCCCTGCATCTCCGGTGGCTACACTAGACTTATGGGAAGTAAGAAAGATAGAAGAGAGCCGTTTTCATCCCTTCTCCCCATCAAGAACCTTACAGTCAAATGGGAGAGTCAGAATCCTCCCCTCACTACTCATTACAGCTTCCTGGAATTGTGGGAGCTAGGGGAGCTGCTGCTGCTGCTGCTAAAGTGTTAAAGCGCTCTGAGCCTGGGACACATGGTACATGCTTGTCACTCTCCACAAGCAGCAGCCACTTTGGGGATGCTGGGCCATCCCCTTGGCAATAATCAGTTTTGTTGCCGAGCTGACGTCTGGCCATCGCCTCTAGGAGTGACCAGGCAGATAGAGGGAATGCAGTGACCTTGTAAAGGCTCATTTTCTACTCTGAACACTATAATTTCATTTCATTAGAGATAAAATTGTTGCCATTTGATGATTTTTTTTTCCTCCCTGATTTGTAACTATATAAACACAATTTGATCCTGGAACCTTTTTTGTCCCAGTGGAGGCTAGCAAAGGAAGATGAACTGAGCACATTTAAGACACTGTACACAGCACTTAACCTCTCAGTGGCCCTGATTTGCCAGCAACAATTTTGTGAATTTCAAATCAAATCAAGACTCATGCTGGGTAAAACCTGTCAGCTAGTTTATCACCTAATAAGCTAATGCAGTTCTTGCTGCCATCCAGGAGTCTCACAGTCTGGGCTTCCTCCATGCAGACATCAGGGAAGCTTGCCAGAGAGATGCAGGGTGGAGAACTCTGCAGACCTCCATGTTGATGGATAAAGGAAGCTGCATCCCTTTCATCGGCTCTTTTAAATGTGTCTTCCTTTGCATTTATATAATTGCAGGGTAGAGAAGTAGACAGTGAGATGGCCTTAAAGACAGGAAGATCTGGGTTCAAGTAAACAAATCTTGATTAAGCACCTATTACATGCTGATCCCTGCACATAGTAGGTGCTTTATCAATGCAAAGAAAATCAATACTAAGAATGGCTAAGTCACAGTTCTCCTTCTAGAAGCTCTCATTCTAATGATGGAGACCACATATAATTAACAAAGTAGAGAAAAGATATCTAAGGAATATATGAGCATGAGGATTGGGGGAAACTGAGAAAGGCTTCCTGCAGAAAATAGGACTTGAGATGATGTTCTGTACCTTGCTTTTCATAACTAGGGGCAGCTAGGTGGTGCAGTGGATAGAGCACTAGTCCTGAAGTCAGGAGGACCTGAGTTCAAATCTGGATTCAGATACTTAATACTTCCTATCTGTGTGACCCTGGGCAAATCACTTAACCTTAATTGCCTCAGCAAAAAGAAATTAGGAAAACTAAGGGGAGGGAGTGATGAGAAGAAGGATTTCAGGCATGAAAATAGATGCTTCCACCACAGAAAGTGGAATGCTATATTTGAAGAATGGAAAAACCAGTATATTGTATAGTATCTGATAGAGAGGGCGTGAAGTATAAGAAAACTTGAAGAGAAGGAAGGAATCAAGTAATAAAGAGTTTTAAATGAAGTTTAAGCATGTAATAAAATCCGAAGTTAAAGTGTGTGTGTGTATAAGAGAGATGATGATGATGATGATGATGATGATGATGATGATGATGATGAAACTTTAGAAAAATTACCTTGGCAGCTAAATAGAGAATAGATTGGAGTAGGGTGAGACTTCGGGTGAGAAGAACAGCTGGAAGGTGATATAGTCCAGGGGAGGGGTGATAAGTACCTTAACTAGGGTTTGACTATGAAACTGGAGAGAAGGGGACGTGTATGTACAGATCTGAGATGTTGTGATGGTAGAAATAATAGGATTTGACAACAAATTGGATACATGAGGCGAGGGAGAGTGAAAAGTTGAGCACAACAGCAAGGTGGCAGGTTTGGGTGATTGGAAGGATGGTGGTGTTCTTGAAAGTAGATGAGGGGAAGGTGCAGTGGAGGTAATGATAATGAGTTCTGTTTTGAATGTGAGCCTAAGATGTCTATGGCACAAAAAGCTGTGATGTCCAAAGGGAGGGAGTTGATGACTATTACTAGGAGAGAGATTGGAACTGGGTATATAGATCGGGGAATCATCTGCATAGAGGTAATAATTGAACCCCTGTGAACTCATGGGATCACCAAATTAGATAACATAGAGGGAAAAAAAGAAGAGAGTCCATTACCCATAACCATTATGTAATCCTGGTAATTATTAACCTTTGGTGTTCCAGGTAACTCTAAGAATATAAGTTGCACAACAAGGTTATATGATTATCAATTGTGATGGACTTGGCTCTTTTCAACAATGAGGTCACTTAAGTCAATTCCAATAGGCTTGTTTGTGATGGAGAGAGCCATCTTCATCCCTAGAGAAAGGATTGTAGGCTCTGAATGTGGATCACAGCATAGTATTCTCACCTTTTTGTTGTTATTGTTGTTTATTTGCTTGTTTTTTTCTTTCTAATTTTTTTCTCCTTTTTGATCTGATTTTTCTTGTGCATTATGATAAATATGGAAACATGTTTAGAAGAATTGCACATGTTTAACCTAAATTAGATTATTAGGGGAACGGGGCGAGGAGGGAGGGAGAAAAATTTGGAATGCAAGGTTTTACAAGGGTCAATGTTGAAAACTATCTTCACATATATTTTGAAAAATAAAAAGCTAATATTTTTTAAAAAAAAGAATATAGATTGCAGAAAACCTGCTGGTCTGCACTGGTAGAGATAGTAATTGAAGCCAAATTTGAACTCAGATGCTCTTGGCTCTAGGGCCAGAGTTCTATCCACTGTGCCACCTAGCTTTCCTATTTTGTAATTATCCTAATGAAATTAAAGATATGGATCAAAATTCTTAAGATGTTGTTCTTCATTATGCTACATTCCAAATAATGATCTATTTTGTTTAATTCATTCCTCACATCTCAGGACTTTAAAAAAAATAGAATGACTAGGAATGGAAAATGCTGAATACATCTGGAGAAAGAGCTATGGCATCTGAATGCAGATTGAAGCATATTATTTTCTTTTTTTTTCTTTCTTGTGGTTTTCCCTTTTGTTCTGAGTCTTCTTTCACAACATGACTGATGTGAGAATATGTTTAACATGATTATACATGTATAGCCTATATTAGTTTGCTTGCTGTCTTGGGGAAGAGGAAGAAAGGGAGAGAGGAAAATTTGGAATTCAAAATCTTTTTTTTAAAAAATGAATGTTGAAACAAGATTATATGAAGATCAATTCTGATGGACATGGATCTTTTCAATAAGGAGATGATTGAGGCCATTTCCAATGACCTTGTGTTGAAGAGAACCATCTACACCCAAAGAGGGTTGTGGGAAATGAGTGTGGATCACAACATAGCACTTCCCCTCTTTTTGTTTGTTCTTTGCTTGCATTTGGTTTTATTTATCACTTTTTTCCCTTTTTGATCTGATTTTTCTTATGCAGCACAATAATTAAATAAATATGTGTATATATATGTGTGTGTGTGCGCATATATATATATATATATATTGGATTTAACATATATTTTTAACATGTTTAACATAGATTACTAATCATCTAGGGAAGGGAGTGGAGGAAAGGGGGGAATTTGGAACACAAGATTTTGCAAGGGTTAATGTTGAGAAATTACCCATGCATATGTTTTGAAAATAAAAAGCTTTAATTAAAAAAATAAACAAAAAATAAATAAAAAATGAATGTTGATAACTATCTTTACATGTACTTGGAAAAAAGCAAAAGACTACTATACAAGGTGAAAAAATAAAAACAAAAACATGGAATGACCTCATAAATAACACTTTATCAATGATTACATTCAAAGTTTGGAGGCTTTGTAACCCCAGCAATTCCATAGAAACTCTTCAGAATGAATTAATAGTGAAATTACTGTGGAAGATTCTCTCTGGGAATCAAAATGTTAGAGTTGGAAATTAATATGGAGAGTTGGAAATTAGTACGGTTTTTGTGTATGTGTTGAGTATCAGCAACCCAAATTATATTCCTATTTATTTTTATACTTTTAAAAGATGTGAAACTAAATAATTTCTTATTACTTCTTAGATGGTGATTACTTTTACACAGAGGTATGTTTGAATCACTTCATATTGGTTTGAACTGATTGTCAAATTTTCAGTATAAGCATTTATACCTCAGATATCAATAAATGCTTCAAATCAGGGCTTGATTTATTGCTTTGTTGATTGTCTAGACTTAAGAAAGTGATGGAAAAAATGTTGGTAATGCAGATAAAACCTAAAAGTGTGTCATGGACACTTTCCCTCAAAAAGCTGGTTGTTAAATAATTAGTAGAACATCATTGTTTTTGTGTTTCCTCACAGTGGCAATGTGGTATAGACAAGAAAAGGAGGAATTTAGAGTTGAGAGACCTCTGATTATCTACCAGGGTTTGATTCCTGGCCACAATTTGCTTCCTGTATTACCTTGAGATAATCACTTTATCTAAGTCTCAGTTTCCTTACCTGCAACATGAGGGGTTTGGTTTCAAAAGAAGAATTACAAACAAGTGAGCATTTGAAAACATGTTCCAAATTATTAATAGTAAGGGGAACAAAATTAAATGAACTTGATCCCCATCAGATTGGCAAAGTTTTATCAATAAAAGAGGGAAGTAACAATTACTGGAGGGTCTGTGAGAAGACAGATATTCTGAAGTATAGTTGTTAGAGCTGTCGTTTGTCCCATATGTTCCAGATCAATTTAAAATTTTGCAAGAAAGTGACTAAACTATATTATTTGACCTAGTAATCTCATGAAGACAGAAATAAAGGTTCAATATATATACTCAAATGGACTTCCAAGATGGCGGAGTGAAACCAAGAAGCTGCTCCAGTTCTCCAAACTTTCCCTTAAAAATCACATGAAACCAAGGCTCTGAATAAAATCAGATGGAATGAAACTATTCTCCAGTTTAAGACCTTCAAGAAAGGTCAGTCTCACTGTGGTGAAAAGAGTGTTCAGTTCAGGTCAGAGTAGGGGAAAGCCAGTGAGAAGGTCTTAACCACAGCAAATCAACAACTGAAACCTTCAGTCCTGGCTCAGGGGAGCAGACCAGTGGAGCAGCCTCCAGTCCCAGCTCAGAAGACAAATTCTGGGAAATCAGGCTGTTTCCTTGAAAAAGTAGATAAAATGATCTCTTGCAAAGACAATGGGCTCCTGTGCTCAAAGCCAAGGCTGAGAGGTGCACAGGAAGCTTGGGACACTGCTCCTTTTTAGCCCAGGAACAGAACTCCACTATAAAAGTTTAAAAAAGAGGAAATATCAAAAGAAAAGGAAAGAAAATGAGCAATAAACAGAAAAGAACCTTGACTACAGAAAGCTACTATGATGACAAGGAAGATCAAAATAACTCAGACAAGGACAAAATGTCCACAGAGGAAATCTCAAAAATTGTTAAGAATTGGTCTCAAGATACGAACTAAACTACAATACACTTTCCACACAAATAATATCAGACCTAGTCAATTGGAAAAACATTAAGTGCTCATGGGTAGGCTTAGCAAATATAATAAAAATGACAATACTACCCAAACTAATCTACTTATTTAGTGCCATACCAATCAAACTCCCAAGAAATTATCTTACAGATCTAGAAAAAATAGTAGCAAAGTTCATTTGGAAGAACAAAAGGTCAAGCCTTTCAAGGGAATTAATGAAAAAAAAGGCAGATGAAGCTGGCCTTGCTGTACCAGATCTAAAACTATATTATAAAGCAGTGGTCATCAAAACCATTTGGTACTGGCTAAGAAATAGAGCAGTCGATCAGTGGCATAGAATAGGATATCAGGACAATCTAGGCAATAACTTTAGCAATTTAGTGTTTGATAAACCGAAAGACGCCAGCTTCTGGGATAAGTACTCGCTATTCAGCAAAAACTGCTGGGAAAATTGGAAACTAGTGTGGAAGAAATTAGGGCTTGACCCACACCTAACACCTCACACCAAGATAAGATCTAAATGGGTTCATGATCTAGATATAAAGAGTGATGTTGTAAGCAAATTAGAGGAACGTAGTATAGTTTACCTCTCAGACCTGTGGAGATGGAATAAATTTATGTCCAAAGAAGATCTGGAACTCTTAACTGAAGACCAGATAGATAATTTTGATTATATTAAGTTAAAAAGTTTCTGTACAAATAAAACTAATGCAGACAAGATTAGGAGGGAAGCATCAAATTGGGAAATCATCTTTACATTTAATGATTCTGATAAATGCCTCATTTCTAAAATATATAGAGAATTGTCTCATATTTATAAGAATTCAAGCCACTCTTCAATAAATAAGTGGTCAAGGGATATGAACAGACAATTTTCAGATGATGAAATTAAAACCATCTCTAGTCATATGAAAAGTTGCTCCAAATCATTATTGATCAGAGAAATGCAAATTAAGACAACTCTGAGGTACCACTACACACCTGTCAGATTGGCTAAAATGACAGGAAAATATAATGATGAATGCTGGAGGGGATGTGGGAAAACTGGGACACTAATACATTGTTGGTGGAACTGTGAACAGATCCAGCCATTCTGGAGAGTAATTTGGAGCTACGCTCAAAAAGTTATCAAACTGTGCATACCCTTTGACCCAGCAGTGTTTCTACTGGGCCTATATCCCAAAGAGATCTTAGAGGAGGGAAAGGGACCTACATGTGCAAGAATGTTTGTGGCAGCCCTTTTTGTAGTGGCTAGAAACTGGAAACTGAAGGGATGCCCATCAATTGGAGAGTGGCTGAATAAATTATGGTATATGAATGTTATGGAATATTATCGTTCTGTAAGAAACGACCAGCAGGATGATTTCCGAGAGGCCTGGAGAGACTTGCATGAACTGATGCTTAGTGAAACGAGTAGAACCAGGAGATCATCATACACAGCAACAACAATATTACATGATGATCAATTCTGATGGACATGGCTCTCTGCAACAAAGAATTGTCTCAAACCAGTTCCAGTTGTTCACTGAAGAAAACTATATACACCCAGAGAGAGGGATATGAAATATGGACCTCAACATAACATTTTCATGCTCTCTATTGATGTTTGCTTGCATTGTGTTTCCTTTCTCTGATTTTCTTTTTTTTTCTCTTGTACATAAGATTTTTCTTGCACAATTTGTCAAGTATTTTAACATTATTAACATGTAGTCGACTTCCTGCCATCTAAGGGAGGGGAGGGGACTGGGAGTAAAATCTGTAATGGAAAGCTTTGTAAAGATCAATGCTGAGGAACTACCCATACATATGTTGTACAAATAAAAAGCTTTAATAAAAGAAAAATAAATAAATAAATAAAGGAATTGGTCTCAAGATAAAAGAGGCTTCTTGGAAGTGCTCATAAAAGACTTTAAAAGGCAAATAAGAGAGGTTGAAAAGAAAAGTTATGCAAGAGAGTCAATAACTTAGAAAAGGAAGGCAATTCCTTTAAAAACACAGTTGGCCAAATGCAAAAAAAAAATCCACTGAAGAAAACAACCTTTTCAAAAGTAGAATTAATTAAATAGTAAAAGAGATATGAAAGCCAACTAAAGAAAATCACACATTAAAAACTAGAATGGGGCAAATGGAAGCTAATGACTTTATGAGACGTCAAGAATCAGACAAACTAAAAAGAATGAAAAAATGGAAGAAAATGTAAAATGCCTCATTGGAAAAACAATCAACCTGGAAAAATAGATCCAAAAGGGACAACTTAAAAATTATTGTTCTACTTGAAGGCCATGATCAAAAAGAAAAAAGAATCTGGATAGCATTCATCAAGAGATCATCAAGGAGGGGCACCTAGGTGGTGCAGTGGATAGAGCACCAGCCCTGAAGTCAGGAAGACCTGAGTTCAAATCTGGTCTCAGACACTTAACATTCCCTAGCTGTGTGACCCTGGGCAAGTCACTTAATCCCAATTGCCTCAGCAAAAAGCAAAAAAACAAAAAACAAACAAACAAACAAAAAAAAAAACCAAGAGATCATCAAGGAAAACTACCCTGATATTCTAGAAACAAAGTGGGAAACAGTTATTGAAAGAATCCATTTATCTTTCAGAAAGAGTTCTCACAAGGAAAACCCCAAACATATTGTTGCAAAACTTCAGAACCATAATCTCAATATATATCCAAATCCCCTATGAGTACTCATTTTCAGTACTTATTACTGTATTCCTTGACTCTGGTTAGTATGTCAGGCCCCAAGTCAGAGTTCAAATCTGATCTCAGACACTTAGTTGCTATGTGACTTCTGGCAAGTCATTCAACCTTGTTTATCTAAAATTCCTTATATGTAAAATATGCTGGAGAAAAAAACGGCAAATCACTCCAGTATCCTTACCAAGAAAACCCCAGATGAGATCATAAAGAGTTGCACACAAGTGAAATGAATGAACTATAGAAACAACTCATTGGGGGAGCAAAGAAAGAGAATCCCATCAATTGAGGAATATATAAAGAAAACTGAGATGGGAATTTTTCATAATTCTTTTGAAAAAATGTGTTTATTTTTATTTAAAACTTAATACATAACAATTAAATTGGGTGTTTCCATATGCACAGTAGGACAGAAAAAGAATTGTACATAAAATTATGGATATGAAAATTCAACATGTAACTTTCAAAGTTGTTCTCTTTGTCCATGATTCTTTCTGGCCTTCCTTCTGTTCTCTTCTGTGTACTTCTAAAAGTGTTTTAATGACTTTTCTTTTCTCTTTTGTTCCTTACCTTTTTTCTCCTTCCTTTCTTTTTTTCCTTTTTCCTTCTTTCCTCCTTCCCTTTTCCCCTTTCATATTAATTTCTGTTCTTCCTTTCCTTTTCTCTCTCTCTCTTTCTTTTTTCTTTCTCCTCCCTTCCTTCCTTTCCTTTCTTTCTTGCTCACATCCCCTTCCCATCTGAAAAAAGGAAAAAAAAACAAATTTATTAAAACAAATATACATAAACAAAACAAATTCATACATTGATGATGTCTGAAAATATGTATCTAATTTTTAATCTTGAGTTTATCATATCTCTGTCAGAAAGTGATACCATGTTTTATTATCAGTCTGCTGGAATTATTGTTGGCCATTGGAAAGAAAGAGAGAGAAACAGAGACAGAGACAGAGAGAGAGACACACAGAGAGAAACATTAATCATTTACAGTGGGCTAGGCACTGAGGTAAGATCTGAGATTATAAATACAAGCAAAAAAATGCAGTACCTACTTTCTTTTAAAAATTTTTAAAATTATAATTATATATTATTTTTCCAATTACAAGTAAAGATGTTTTTAACATTCATTTTTGTAAGATTTTGAGTTTTCTTTTTTTAAGCTTTTTATTTGCAAAACATATGCATGGGTAATTTTTTAACATTGACCCTTGCAAAGCTTTCTGTACAAATTTTTCCCCCTACCCCCACCCCCTCCCCTAGATGGCAGGATATCCACTACATGTTAACCATGTCAAAATACTTGACAAATCGAATGTGTATACATATTTATACAGTTATTTTGTTGCACAAGAAAAATTGGATCAAAAAGAAAAAAAAGATCTGAGAAGGGAAACATAATGCAAGCAAACATCAATAGAGAGCATGAAAATGCTATGCTGTGGTCCACCCTCAGTTCCCACAGGCCTCTCTCTGGGTGTATATGGCTTTCTTCATCACTGAACAATTGGAGCTGGTTTGAATCATCTCATTATTGACAAGAGCCATGTCCATCAGAATTGATCATCACACAGTCTTCTTGTTGCCGTGTATAATGATCTCCTGGTTCTGCTCACTTTGCTCAGCATCAGTTCATGCAAGTCTCTCCAGGCCTCTCTGAAATCGTCCTGCTGGTCGTTTCTTACAGAACAATAATATTCCATAACATTCATATACCATAGTTTATTCAGCCATTCTCCAATTGATGGGCATCCCTTCAGTTTCCAGTTTCTAGACACTACAAAAAGGGCTGCCACAGACATTCTTGCACATGTGGGTCCCTTTCCCTCCTCTAAGATCTCTTTGGGATATAGGCCCAGTAGAAACACTGCTGGGTCAAAGGGTATGCACAGTTTGATAACTCTTTGAGCATAGCTCCAAATTGCTCTCCAGAACGGTTGGATCCGTTCACAGTTCCACCAACAATGTATCAGTGTCCCAGTTTTCCCACATCCCCTCCAACAGTTATCATTATCATTTCCTGTCATTTTAGCCAATCTGACAGGTGTGTAGTGGTACCTCAGAGTTGTCTTAATTTACATTTCTCTGATCAATAGTGATTTGGAGCACCTTTTCATGTGACTAGAAATAATTTTAATTTCATCATCTGAAAATTGTCCGTTCATATCCTTTGACCATTTATTGATTGGAGAGTGGCTTGAATTCTTATTAATATGAGACAATTCTCTATATATTTTGGAAATGAGGCCTTTATCAGAACCCTTAAATGTAAAGATGATTTCCCAGTTTATTGCTTCCCTCCTAATCTTGTCTGCATTAGTTTTGTTTGTTACAAAAACTTTTTAACTTAATATAATCAAAAGTATCTACCTGGTGTTCAATTAAAAGTTCTAGTTCTTCTTTGGACACAAATTCCTTCCTTCTCGACAGGTCTGAGAGATAAACTATCCTATGTTCCTCTATAATATCACTCTTTATGTCCACATCATAAACCCATTTAGATCTTTTCTTGGTATGTGGTGTTAGGTGTGGGTCAAGTCCTAAATTTTTCCATACTAGTTTTCAATTTTCTCAGCAGTTTTTGTCGAATAGTGAGTACTTATCCCAAAAGCTGGGGTCTTTGGGCTTATCAAACACTAGATTGTTATAGTTATTGTCTATTTTGTCCTGTGATCCTATTCTACTCCACTGATGGACTACTCTATTTCTTAGCCAGTACCAAATGGTTTTGATGACCGCTGCTTTATAATATAGTTTTAGATCTGGTACAGCAAAGCTACCTTCATCAGCCTGTTTTTTTCTTTTCATTAATTCCCTTGAAATTCTTGACCTTTTGTTCTTTCACATGAACTTTGCCACTATTTTTTTCTAGATCTGTAAAATAATTTCTTGAGAGTTTGATTGGTATGGAGATTTTCAGTTTTCTTTTTTTTTTCTCCCTCCATCACTTAACCTCTCCCCACTCCACCATGTTTATAGGTACAGATGTACAATTAATTTTTAATATATTTTCATAAGTCAGGGAAAAATATGAGAAAATAACAACAAACAACAATGAATAATACCTGCTTCCAAGAAGCTTATATTTTCATGGGAATTCAAAAAAGTGATCTGGAAGATGGGAGCAGTGAAAGAATGAGACAGCACAAGGAGGAAATATCTGGAGAGTCAAAAGTAGATCTATAAAAAGTAAACATGAGTGTCTTGAAATTTTCATGAAATGTGGCTTGGGAAGGGATTAGCCCATCAGAGGAAGAGCCACCTGGTTAGACACATCTTCAGAGTAAAGGCTGTTGAGGAAATGGTAGAGGAGGACAGACAATTGGGAGTGGAACCAGGAGAGAAGGACGGCTCCCAGAATTGTTTTTCTTTTTCTTTGCTTTTTTCTTTTTTGTAAGGCAGTTGGGGTTAAATGACTTGCCAGGTGTCCCACAGCTAATAAGTGTTAAATAAGTGTCTGAGAACAAATTTGAACTTATGTCCTCCTGACATCCAAGGCAATGCTGTATCCACTATGCCATCTAGCAGCCTCCCAGAACTGTTTTGGTTTACAATATTGTTCCTGTGTAAATTACTTTCCTGTTCTCACTCTGTTTTATATATGATATGTGAATGTAATGGAATATTACTGTAAAATAAGAAATGACAATATGGAAAATTCAAAGAAAGAGTTTTATAAACTGAGTCAGCCAAAACATAATAAAGTTAAAACAAAAGAAAACAATATGCAGATTGTCCACAGCAATGTAAATTAAAAGATCATTAAAAGCAACCTGAACTTCCAATGACTGAATTCTGAAACACATATAATAAAACATACTCCTCCTCCTCAGTGAAGAAAAATGGGGAACTACCATGACACAATGTCAGATGTGAATCAGATGTTTTGGCTAAATTGTTTTAATTAAATTGTATAAAACAGGTTCAATATATACTCTTATTATTATTAATGTGAATTTTGTCTCCTTTAGACTTTAAACTATGGGATTTTGGATACTCCCCCCCCCGCCTCAAAAAAAACCTTCTAAAATGAAAGATTTGTTCTGGATGTTGAAATAAGAGATCCCTGCCAGCTCTAGATTCTCTCTCATAGATCACTTTATTAAATCACAGTTATGCTGGTGTCCTTTTTGGACACAAATCTGGGAGAATAATATTTTATGTAAAGGTGCCAACCACATGCCTGAAAAAGCAGAAGGCAGTCATACAAATTACAGGCACAAAAGGTGGCACTTAGTACAATGTTTGTGACATTAGACAAACAAAGAATGATAGGTGATGGCAGGGAAATCTGGCTGAGGTAATGAGCACAACTACCTCCTTACCTCTGGAGACTTGAGTACAAATGTGGATGAGCTCATAAGTATGTGTTTTGTTGGTGGTTGCAACCTGGCCCCTAGTGGATATTTTTTCCACATCAGGATACAAATGCATCTGGTTAGTCTTGTGTAAAAGGAACAGTTTTGTAATGATTTAGAGTTCAGTAGGCTAGTAGAGATCTAGTTTCTTTCTAAAAGATACCAGAACAGTAATCAAAATTACATTCATCAAAAAATGTTCATTTTTGTATTTTAGAAATAATGAAAATGTAACCTGGGAAAATGAAAACCCAGTGAAAACTTTTAGTCATAGGATGTTGGGGTTGAAAGGGATCTCTAAGATCATGTAGTTCTTTTGTTCAGAAAAAAGAAGCATTCAATTAATCAACAAGTATTTATTAAGCTCCTACCCTGTGCCAGACACTATGCTAAAGGGAAACAAAGACAAAAAATATAAATATATTATAATATATATGATTACAAAAATAACATAATAAAATTATCTTTTCCCTCAAGGGACTAACAGTCTAATGGGGGGACAAACTGTACAAAATAATAATAATAGCAACACAAATGATGAGAGCTAGCATTTATATTCTAGTAGGTTATTTATAGCTTACTATGTGCTGGGGCAGGTAGGTGATATAGTGGATAAAGGGGCGGGTCAGGCCCATTGTCAGGGGGACCTTTAGGACCTTTTCACTTCCCTTTTTTGCCTTAATTCACTAGAGAAAGCAAAGGCAAACCACTCCAGTTATTTCTCAAGAAAACCCATGGACCATCACCCTTATCCAATTAATTTCCAAGTCTTACTGGAGTAAATAAGACTTGTTCCACAAAATGTCTTGCCCCTTCTTGCCTCTCACATGGTCACAATTCTTCTAGCATTCATTCCTCTCTCCTGGACTACTTCGATATCCTCCTACTGGCTCTCACTTCTTTGTTGTTTAGTCACGTCCAATTCTTTGTGATCCCATATGGGGTTTTCTTGGCAGAGATACTGGAGGTGGATTGCCATCTCCTTCAACTCATTTTACAGATGAGGGAACTGAGGCAAATGGGAATAAGTTATTTGCTGGGCTCACATAGCTAGTAAATGTCGGAGGCCAGATTAAAATCCAGATTTTTCAATCTCCAGGTCTAGTGCCCTATCCATTGCTCCACCCAGCTGCCTCTCTAAGTCCTTATTCCTGGTATACATGTATGATCCTGTCACTCCCCTGTTCAAAAAGTTCTAGTGGCTCCAGTGTTTCCTTTTGAATGAAATACAAATCCTTCTATTTAGCATTTACAGCCATTACCACTCTGGTACCTATTTAATCTTTCAGACGTGGTAGAAATAGCTCTTATTTTGTACAGAATATCTCTAATTTTTCTGCAAGTGGATGGGGATATAATTCTTCAGATCATATTGGTTGTTTCCCTGCTGCCTGAGGCCCAACTAATGGGGAATTGGTATCAGGTTTTCAAATAATTCCTGCTGCACCCTATGGGAATGCCTTCCTGACCTACCTTGGCTGGTTGCTATGGTGAAGATGGAACCAGAGAGTAGAGTTTTATCTGAATTAGTATTCTTTAATTTACAGAAATTGATCATGTCCTAGAATGTAAAAACCTCATAATGCAGAAAAGTAGAAATATTATATATGTCCTTTATGGACCAAAATGCAATTAAAATTATATTAAATAACTGGCCACTTTAAAAAGTATTTAAAAATCAACATATGACCATATCTATGTCATAGAATGAATCTGATAGAATCCCTTCTTTGTGGATTTTTTATTACTTTTTTTTTTACAAATATGTTATATTAGAATTAATTGTTCTTTGAATGTTAACAAATTCATCTAGTCCTGGGTTTTTTCCCTAAGATGGTTCATTAATGGCTTGTTCCATTTCTTCCTCTGAAATTGGGTTGTTTAAATTCTTTATTTCTTTTTTAGCTAATTTGGCTATTTCATGTTGTTGAAAATGTTAATGTTATTAACAAAAACAACAAGAAGCATGTGATTGTGTCAATAAATGCAGAAAAGACTTTTTGACAAAATATTATACTCATTTCAATTTAAAAACACCAGGAAGTATAGGAGCAAATGGATCTTTGCTTAAAATGAAATAGCATATTTCTAAAATCAAGAGCTAGTATTACCACTTTTTGCAAATGACATGATACAAATATGACTTAAAGAATCTATTGAATAAAATTAATTAAAGCAATAATTTCAGCAAATTTGTCCATTATAAAATAATTACACAAATCATCAGCATTTATATATAATACAAATAAAATTCAGTAGAAAAAAGAGAAAGAGAAATCCCATATTGATTATAATAACTGTAGAATGTAAAAAAAAAATGGATATCTACCTCCCAAAATATATACAAGAACTATGTAAATATATTTAGACACTACTATTTACAAAAAAAATCTAAATTATGTGGAGAAATATTGATTACTCATGATGAGGACAAGTCAATATAATAAAAATGTTAGTACCTACATTAATTTACTTATTCAGTGCCAAATCACTCAAATTGCCAAAGGATTACTTTGTTGAATTAGAAAAAACAATACATTTCAGATGGAGGAAAAATTATCAAGAATCTCAAGGAAATAGTGAAAAAAAAAAGTCATAATGAGAGATACCTAGAAGCATCAGATCTCAAAATATCCTATAAAGCAGAAATTCTGATTACCATCTGATACTGGTTAAAAAATAGGTTGATCAGTGAAACATATTAAATATATAACAGGAAGGAACAAATAAATCTACTAGTTGCCCAATACGCAATGAACACAAAACCTCAAGTTACTAGGAGAATTCACTATTTGATTAAAAAAAGAAAACCTGCTGGAGAAACTGGATAACAATAAGGCAGAAATTAGATTTAGACAAATACTTCACATCCTATATCAAGCTCTACAAGGATACATGACCTAGAAAAAAAGGTCATATCATAAACAAATTAAAGAAGCATAGAAAAAAATTACTCTATGGATAGAAGAAAAATTTCATGACCAATAAGGGATAGAGAGGATTAAAAATAAAAAAATGTGTAATTTTTTTATTAAAGGTTTCCATTTTTCAAAACACATGCATGGACAATTCTTCAACATTAGCTCTTGCAAAACCGTGTTCCAATTTCCCCCTTTCCCCCATGCTCTTCCCTAGATGAAAAGTAGAAATATATGTTTAATCCAATATATGTATGCATATTTATACAATTATTGTGCCACATAAGAAAAAAAAAGAGAAGCAAAATAAAATGTAAACAAACAACAACAAAAAGCGTGAAAATGCTGTGTCGTGGTCCACATTTCATATCCCTCTCTCTGGGTGTATATGGCTTTCTTCACTGAACAATTGGAACTGGTTTGAAACATTTCATTGTTGAAGAGAGCCATGTCTATCAGAATTGATCATCATATAGTATTGTTGTTGCCGTGTATAATCTCCTGGTTTTGCTCATTTCGCTCAGCATCAGTTCCTGCAAGTCTCTCCACGCCTCTCTGAAATCATCCTGCTGGTCGTTTCTCACAGAACAATAATATTCCATGACATTCATATACCATAATTTATTTATTCAGCCAGTCTCCAATTGATGGGCATCCATTCAGTTTCCAGTTTCTAGCCACTACAAAAAGGCCACAAACATTCTTGCACATGTGGGTCCCTTTACCTCCTCTAAGATCTCTTTGGGATATAGGCCCAATAGAAGCACTGCTGGGTCAAAGGATAGGCAGAGTTTGATAACTTTTTGAGCATAATTCCAAATTGCTCTCCAGAATGGTTGGATCCGTTCACAGTTCCACCAACAATGCATCAGTGTCCTAGGCTTTCCACATCCCCGCCAACATTCGCCATCATCTTTTCTTGTCATCTTAGTCAATCTGACAGGTGTGTAGTGGTAGCTCAGAGTTGTCTTATTTTGTATGTCTCTGATCAATAGTGATTTGGAGCACCTTTTCATATGACTAGAAATAGTTTCAATTTTTTCATCTGAAAATTGTTCATATCATTTGACCATTTATCAATTGGAGAATGGCTTGAATTCTTATAAATCTGAGTCAATTCTCTCTATATAAAATGGATAATTTTGATTACATAAATTAAAAAGGTTTTATATACATAAATCCAATAAAGCTAAAATAAGATGGGAAGCAACTGAAAATTTTTTTGTCAATCAACAAGTATTTATTGAAAGCCTACTATGTTCTTCATCCTTTAGAATACCTACCTTCTTTCAAAGCTCAGCTCAATACTATCTCCTATAAAAGGTCTTTCTTGGTGGTCTCTCCCCCACCCCATGTCTTGATATTTATTTTGTAATACTTTGTAAACATTTTGTATTTATTTTTCTGAATAAATGTTATTTCCCTTCCAATAGAATGTAAGCTCCTTGAGGACACGAAATGTTTCATTTTAACCTTTTTTCACTCCCAACTTCTAGCACATATCCCTATAAACAAAAAACAATGAATGCTTCGTGAACTGAATCGAATTCTGTTTGATTCTTTGTGTGTCATGCCCACTAAACAATTCATTCATTGACTTTTGGGATGATTACTTAAAACTATTAATTGTTAAGCAGCAGGATGTCCTCACTCTGTTACTGCATAAGGAAAAACTTCCTCAGAAACAGAGCTATCAAAACCTGGAATGAAATTCCTTAGAATTTCTTTTTAACTAGAATATACATTTTATTTAGAAGTCTATAGGCACTTTGTAGAGGAGGAGATTCTTGCTCAGGTATGGGCTAGATTCTGAAGTCTTTTTCAATAAAACACCATATGTAATGACAATTTTCCATATTGCAAATCTTAGGCTTGGATGGAAATCTAATCCAATAAATCAAACCCATAAATATTTATTTTGTTGTTGACTCTTCATTTTTATTATACTGACTTGTCCTATCAATAAAAAAGATTTTCCTCCATTATTTAGATGTCTTTCTGTAAATGGTAGTATCTAGGTATTTGTTTATATAGTTCTTGTATATTTCTTTGGAAGTAGACGTCTAAGTACATATTTTTTTTACATTCTATAGTTATTTCAATGGGATTTCTTTCTCTTCCTACTGGATTTTATTGGTATAACATAAATGCTGATGATTTGTGTAATTATTTTATAGTGGGCAATTTTCTGAAGTTATTAATTGCTTTAATTAATTTTAGTTGATAGGGATTGTCATTTATTTGTGTCACATCATTTGCAAAAAGTGGCAATACCAGCTCTTGATTTTATTCTTTAATTAAAACTTTTTATTTGCAAAACATATGTATGGGTAACTCTTCAATATTGACCCTTACAAAACTTTCTGTTACAAATTTTCCCCCCATACTCTCCCTTCCCCTAGATGGCAGGAAATCCAGTACATGTTAATTATGTTAAAATACTTGACAAATCGAATATATGTATTTTCACACTTATTGGTGTGCAAGAAAAATCATATCTACAAGAAAAAAAATCTGAGAAAGGAAACACAATGCAAGCAAACATCGATAGAGAGCATGAAAATGTTATGTTGTGGTCCACATTTCATATCCCTCTCTCTGGGTGTATATGGCTTTCTTCACTGAACAAGTGGAACTGGTTTGAAACATTTCATTGTTGAAGAGAACCATATCCTTCAGAATTGATCATCATATAGTGTTGTTGTTGCTGTGTATAATGATCTCCTGGTTCTGCTCACTTCGCTTGGCATCAGTTCATGCAAGTCTCTCCAGGCCTCTCTGAAATCATCCTGCTGGTCGTTTCTTACAGAACAATAATATTCCATAACATTCATATACCATAGTTTATTCAGCCATTCTCCAATTGATGGGCATCCATTCAGTTTCCAGTTTCTAGCCACTACAAAAAGGGCTGCCACAAACATTCTTGCACATGTGAGTCCCTTTTCCTCCTTTAAGATCTCTTTGGGATATAAGCCTAATAGAAACACTGCTGGGTCAAATGGTATGCACAGTTTGATAATTTTTTGAGCATAGCTCCAAATTGCTCTCCAGAATGGTTGGATCCGTTCACAGTTCCACCAACAATGTATCAGTGTCCCAGTTTTCCCACATCCCTGCCAACATTCATCATTATCATTTCCTGTCATTTTAGCCAATCTGACAGGTGTGTAATGGTACCTCAGAGTTGTCTTATTTTGCATGTCTCTGATCAATAGTGATTTGGAGCACCTTTTCATATGACTAGAAATAGTTTCAATTTTTTCATCTGAAAATTGTCTGTTCATATCATTTGACCATTTATCAATTGGAGAATGGCTTGAATTCTTATAAATATGAGACAATTCTCTATGTATTTTAGAGATGAGACCTTTATCAGAACCCTTAAATGTAAAGATTTCCCAATTTATTGCTTCCCTCCTTATCTTGTCTGCTTTAGTTTTGTTTGTACAAAAACTTTTTAACTTAATATAGTCAAAATTATCTATCTGGTCTTCAATTAAGAGTTCCAGATCTTCTTTAGACATAAATTTATTCCATCTCCACAGGTCTAAGAGGTAAACTATATTACGTTCCTCTAATTTACTTATAATATCACTCTTTATATCCAGATCATGAACCCATTTAGATCTTATCTTGGTATGCGGTGTTAGGTGTGGATCAAGCCCTACTTTCTTCCACACTAGTTTCCAATTTTCCCAGCAGTTTTTGTCAGATAGTGAATACTTATCCCAAAAGCTAGAGTCTTTGGATTTATCAAACACTAGATTGCTATAGTTATTGCCTAGTTTGTCTTGTGATCCTATCCTATGCCACTGATTGACTACTCTATTTCTTAGCCAGTACCAAATGGTTTTGATGACTGCTGCTTTATAATATAGTTTTAGATCTGGTACAGCAAGGCCACCTTCATCTGTCTTTTTTTTTTCATTAATTCCCTTGACATCCTTGACTTTTTATTCTTCCAGATGAACTTTGCTACTATTTTTTCTAGATCTGTAAAATAATTTCTTGGGAATTTGATTGGTATGGCACTAAATAAGCAAATTAGTTTGGGTAATATTGTCATTTTTATTATATTCGCTCGGCCTACCCGTGAACTCTTGATGTTTTTCCAATTGACTAGGTCTGACTTTATTTGTGTGGAAAGTGTTTTGTAGTTTAGTTCATATAGTTCCTGACTTCCTCGAAAGATTCCCAAATATTTTATGCTATCAACCGTTATTTTGAATGGAATTTCTTTTTATATCTCTTGCTGCTGAACTTTGTTGGTAATATATAAAAATCCAGCTCTTGATTTTAGAAATATACTATTTCATTTTAAGCAAAGGTCATCAGGGGGGTATTGTTCTATGGAGTTGAAAGCAGAGAGAGCAATTATGAAGTGAAGGTACCTTTGCCTCTACAAAGTAGAGAAGCTTGGTACTCTATCCTCCAACACTCCAAATAAAGGGATGAGGAGACTGAGGGAGATAGTGTTAATCAAGGTTTGAGATGACTGCATGGTTACAGAATTAGAGGTGAGCTTAACTGAGGGGCTTCTTTTTCCAAGGAGTTGAAACCAGGCAGAGCAGCAGACGGCAGCTAGGTGGTGCAGTGGATAGAGCACTGGGCCTGGACTCCAGAAGACCTAAGTTCAAATCTGATCTCACTTACTAGCTGTGTGACCTTGATCAAATCACTTATCCTATTTGCCTCAGCTCTCCTCATTTATAAAATGAGCTGGAAGAAATGGTAAGCCATTCCAGTATCTTTGCCAAGAAAACCAATGGGATTCATGACTGAATAATACCATCAAAAGTAGCAGAAGCAACGCAGAGTAAAGTGAGCCTTTTCTAAAAAAAATCTTCAGTGTACCTGCAACCCTACTATAGGCTTTTATTGCATCTAAGAATAAATGTCTCAAAACATTTACTTTGTTTAAATTCATGAATCGAGGCTGTGAAATTTCATGGAGTATCTATAAGATTCAATCTATGTTTGCTGCTTGAGAGGTTATATTTGAAGGACACCCTGAAAGTATCATCTGGCATAAATGCATCAGCCCATCTGCTCAAGAGCAGTAGCTGAGACTCTGTGGAATACACTATACTATCATTAGACTGTATAAATACACAATCAAGTCAGTTTTGAGTGGAATTTTGATTCCTATAAGAAAAGCAACAATGTGTATTAATAATATCTTACTTGATGCCTAATTTTGTCATTGAGACAACATTGGTCTCCTGAAACCTAAACCAATGGAGTGTAAATTTTAGTAGGTGCTATCAAGTTGAAAGGCATTGAGTAAAATGCACAGTGGTGGATTTTTTTTTTTTTTTGGTCATCTGAGGATCAATTTACAAAGTGAAGAGCTACTCATCACTATTTCTCCACAAATGAATTCATGGGGATTATAAGAACTTCCCAAAGCATCTAAGGCACTGAGAAGTTACAGTCCCTGCAGAAAGATGTGCCCATATAAATGAAATCAGAGATCTCTTAAACTAGCCTTCAATAACAATTTAATCAACCAAAGTATTTATATCAGTGTTAAAATTTGAACTCATTGTCTAGTGGTAGACATATGTTATTTTTCTTTGGGCCTAAAGAAAATAAAATTGAAATTCTTGGATAGGTGAATTAGACTGTTTACATATTGGCTCAAAACATGTTGACTAAAATAGTAGAATCTGATTTATAAATTTAATACCTAAAATGTTTATTTTTAGACTTCAAAAAATCATTTTCCATATTTTTTTCCATTATTAAAGTTCACTGTTTTTAGAGATGAGCCTAATATCAGCACATTATTAGTTCAAGTTTGAAGCTGGAAAGAAACTGGTAGGATGTTGGTGGAGTAAAGGGAGTTAGAAAGAAGGATGGGTTTGAAAGATAGGACAGGAAAAACCTACCAGGGTTTTCCTTGGCCCTCACCTATCCCCCCACAACAAGGGTTGGGTCTGTGCCACCTACCCCCCAATTCAAGGATTAGTCTTTCTTAGAAGGCTCCCTAGCATGGCCTCCCTTAACATACTTTTGTAGCCTCTGGCTGTGTTATGCTGCTTCTTAGTCACCTCAGGGCGTAAAAAGGCTACCTGCCCCTCTGACTGGAAGGTGTCATCCTCAACTCCTCACTTATTTTCCCTCCTCATATCTGATCTGTTGCTAAGTCTAATTGATTTTATTCTCACATCACCTCCTAAAGGATCCCTCTTCTCTTTTGACGCTGCTTGTTATACCCAGGCTATTCCAACAGCTGGCTGGTGACCTCCATGTTTAAAGTGTCTCCCCACTACAGCCCCAAGTATGTTGACAGTATTTATATATCTCTAGACAGATAGAAATGTGTTTGATTTTCTAAGAACCTTATGTAAGGTTCTGAGTTTTGATGACTATTCTACACCCATGGTCTTCCACCTCTGGAAAGGAAAGGAGATGGATGGTTGTTTCTTTAGGGTCACATACCTGGTCATCATTATTACACAGAATTCAGTTGTTCCACCTCTCTCTCTCCCTCCCCCCATTGTTGTAGTCATTATGCCCGCTATTTTCCCGATTCATCTCACTTCACTTTTATTCATGTCAAATCTTTCCATGCGCCTCCGAGTTCTGCATGCTCAGTGTTCCTCTCAGCTGTGCCTGGGCTATTACAACAGAATTCTACACATCAAATAAGTCTTCTTGTGTCAAATATCCCTCCATTCACTCTTCATTCTTCAGACAATCCTCCTAGACTAATTTTCCTTACTTGTAGTCCTGGTCATGCTCTTTTTTTTCCTTTAAGTTTCCACAACAGAAAAATTTATCATCACCAGATCAAGAAACATAGCTCTAAGGTGTAATCTTTGCAAAAGTTCTCTTTTCAATCATCAATGCTTAAGTTTTTCCCAGAGCCACCCTTCTGGGTTGTTTCCAAAGCTACCAAGACTGCTCAGTGGCCCCAGCTGTGAAGAGTAAATTAATCATTTTGAAACAGAGACAGGTCTACCAATAAAATTATTAATTTACCCCTGAAAACATCTGTTGTGCTGTCAGACACCTGGATATCAATTGGTTTTAATTTTTTTCATTGTTATAAGAGAAAGCAGGGGCAAGTGCATGTGTGCATATTTGCATCTAGGAATGACTGATGTAAAAAATAAAAGACACTAAAACTTGAACAAATTTTTCTAGCATTTAGTGGACAGAAACTCATCATGGAATGTAAATCTTAGTGTAGTTTCAAGTTGCATGCTAAAAACCTTGGAAACAACTCACTCTATGGAAATAATATTATGATGGTTTTAAAACTTAATAGCAGAATAAAATCTCCATATTGACTAAAAGAAAAAAATACAGAATACTAATTGTGAAAGTAAAAATGTCTTTATTTTGACTGGGCTTCTCAATGTATAGTTCAATCTGATGACAGTTTAACTGGAACAATCAAGTTCCCCTAAACTCCATAATGCTACAAAGAGTGACCCCTTTTCTTGGAAGTGGGTCAATAGCTGTGAAGAATTGAAAGCATGACATTATTAGCAGCACGGCCGCTTCAACTGCAGACCTCATAACAGGGTGGCCAGGGAATGAAAGCATTTTTTTTTTTTGTCTGCAAACTTTACACAAAAAAGGCACAAACATTTAACTTTTTTTTTTCTGATAAAAGTAAGAAACAGGGACAAGATATGAACACTGAAGAAAAATATATGCATGGGAAAGACAAAGACAAATCAAATACAGTTATAAGGATTTCAAAGGATGATTATAGAAAAGGGAACCAAATATTTTACTCAAATGCTTTTTATAGCCTTTCTGTAAAGATACAAATATATATATATATATTTTATCCAAAAATATGTTTTATACAGATAAATGTTTCTCAATTAATGATGGAACCAAAGCTAGTTATAACATACAACATTGTCTTTCATAAGACTGCTTATCCACCTGAACTTTCTATTCCTTTTTGAATTAGTGCACATAGTACATATTCTAGATGTAAATATGACATTCTGTCCAAATATATTGATCAAATAGACAGCGTTATTTTCCAAAAGGGTTTTGCACACCAAAAAAAGCATTGCTCTAGATACTGTACACACTGAACTTAAGACAAGCCCTATTAAGAATAATTTTTGATAAACTTATTAAAAGGGCTAGATAAATCTGATTTTGCTTTCTACAGTGTACACTTGATATTCTATTTTCCAGTCTGTACTTTTGATACACTTTAAAAGACTTTGTTGTGAGTATTTTCATATTTATACAAGAAATTTCAATTTATTATAGGCAATATGCCTTTGAAATATTTCATCCAATGACTAGCTGCGTCTTTCTTTTTTCCAATTATCAGTATGCAACACTGACAACCACTAGCTACAAAATAAAGCACACAATTATGCTGATGGTTTGATAATTCAGGTTTCCAGTTGTAATTCTACTAAAAACAAAACTCCTAAAAATCAGAGGCTAAAACATAGTTAAAATTTGACTTGCAATTTTATGCTACTTTCATATTGATCTTGAAAGAGAACTGAAAAAAAAAAAAAAAAAAGGATTTTGTTGGAACTGGCTATTTGCCAAGCTCAAAAAAAAAAATAGATGGGAACATTACATTGAATCACTGATCTTTAATATGTGAAATTTAATTATTCCAAATTATTACAAAAAGTTTAAAAAAAGACAAAAACAAACAAAAAGTGATGGTCCCTTAATTAATCTGAAGATAAGTAGCTTGTAGTCTAAGCCAAAATGTTTCTCTCCCTTACAGAAATCACCCTCCCCCGAAACTGCCCATAAAAAAAAGATTCATGAAATCATATAAGAATAGCAAGAATCAAAGAGCAGGAACTGTATTTTTAGGATCAGAATGATATCTAGTGCTGAAGAACTCCTTATTGTAAAAAGCAGATTTCTTTGGGGACATTAGTCAATTTAATTTGATAAAATTCACTTTATGAGGATTTCTCTTTCCTGTTACGAGGGGAGTCGGCTCCATTTGAAGTTACTGTTCCATTTACACCATTTTCTGAAAATGGAAAATAATTATTATTACTCATTTGTAAAAATGTAATTAATGCAGATATTATGAACAGTATTAAATTCAGTCAATATCTATTTTTCCATTTGGTAGTTCAAAAAAAGCCCAATTTGAATAATAGAGCCAAAAAACAAGGGAAAAAAAAAGGCTGCTCTTTATCCAATTGATGTTAGCCAATCCACACTTACGCACTCAAAAGAATCAGATCTCATAGAACTTCTTTTCATTTTATAGAATTCTAAAGAACTTGTTTCTCCTGCCTTTTCAACAAAAATTTGATCCATATTATTCCCATTGTATAGATCAGGAAACTGACACGGTTATATGACTGCCAGAGAAGACATAGCTCCTAAGTGCTAAAAATGGACTCTCAACCCAGATGTTTCAGATCCAACACTTCTCCCACTGTGTTACTTTGGCTTTGCAAAGAGCCTGGCAGCCTCAAGAGGCACTGAAGGCATCCCTGAGTTACAACTTGCTACACAATGTTTGTTCCTAATGATAACTCAATCATCACAACAGAGTGGTACAGTGGAAAAAGTGGAGTTGTAGGGAATCAAAGTCCGTCTCTGCTACTTGTGCCATGTTGGACAAGTCTCCTAACTTCTCTTAGGCTCACTCTCCTCGGTTGTGAAATGAAGGCCTCTCAGCTCAAGATCTATGATCTCTTCTCCTAATACAATTCTGAATTTAGCTCGCCAGCTGTAGTACCAGTCTAAGACTTGCCTACTGAAGATAAGGTTAATTAACATACTTTAAGAAATCAAAGGATAACACTATCACTTTCATAAAACTTTCAAAAACAAATTGCAAAATTTTAGAGGAAAAAAAAAACTTGAAGGATAAACTCAGTTATCCTAAAATATTCGTTTATCTAGAATGACCAATTTTTCAAGACTTCTAGAGAGAAGTTTTAGTGTAATTTTGCATCACTTCTATTAAGTTAAAAAAAAAAGGCTTTTGGCATCAAGAAATTTAGACACAAGTTAATGGTTGAAGAGCAACACCTACCACACATTATGTATTAGTGCTTCCCAACTAGACCATTGGGACATAGCAACATAATTAACTGTTAACTGCCTTGCACTGTGGCAAGCTGAGACTTCCCCACAGTTCTGGTTTCTCCCTGAACAGTGTCACCAGGGATAAGCTTTCCCATGTATCTTAAGCAGATCTAGCTTTCTATCCTCTTCACCCAGCACCAGGATTCACTGGATATAGTTCTGCAAACACTTTGATGTTTTTACAATACTGACTAGCTTCAGAGATATATACATTAAAAAGAGAATGACAAAAAAGGGATGAGTAGTAATACATTTATGTATATGTGTATATAATGTATATATGCACACACACACATAAGTATGTATATTCACATTCTACTTGAATCACCCTAATCAGAGTAACCAGTCTCATTTAGGTACTCTCACCTTAATGTATAACTGTGAAAAGTCATTTTAAAAGTGGGCTGAAATTAACCACAGATAAATTTTATTAGGAAATCAGGAATAATTTCTTAATTGTTAAGGGGACAAAATACTAGGTTAAGTGAAGTTGTAAGATTTTTCTCTCACTCAATATACTAAACAAAGCAAACCAAAATAAAACCAGTCAATTCCCTATGAGAGGCAGCTGATAAGACAGGGACTTTGAGCTGGATTTTAATGCCCTAATTCTTTCTGGTTTGTTTACTTTTGTTTTTATCTAGAATATATTTTAATCTTTGATGATGCAGAAGCCAACTTCGTTTCTTGAAGTTTGCTCCACACCATTTTTATGTTTATGAGTTATCGTAGGTGTTGGGAATTCAGCATGCAAAGAGATTTCTGGTTGATAGAATGAAGACTATAAAGCCAAAGACTGACTGAATGTAGTGGGTCAGAGATAAAATGGAGGCACTCTTTCTAATGTGGGCAATGGAATTTTGGCTCTGTTCTATGGTGTTCATATTTCATAAGGCCTTAATTCTAAGGTCCTAGAACCATATGGTAAAGAAATAAATCCTTTTATCCTCTTCCAAAAAACATCTTACAATGCATCTATAGTTCTTGGAATATTAAGCTCCCTAAAACTAGTCTCCATGCAGGTAATTACCATCTCAAGCTTTAAGAATACCTCCTGTTTGTCCCCTTTGAATTATCTGTGACTTGGAACCAGAGTCATTTATTAGAAAGCTGGGGCAGCTAGGTAGTGCAGTGGATCAGCCCTATTGTCAGGAGGACCCGAGTTCAAATCTGACCTCAGACACGTAATACTTCCTAGCTGTATGACCCTAGGCAAGTCACTTAACCCCAACTGCCTTAGCCCCCCCCCCCAAAAAAAAAAAGATACTTTGACATTTCTTAGAAGGCTAAGAATTATAATTTAATTAATCTGAAAGATCTGCTATCCACCAAATATTACATATAATATTTGCAATTCCACTTAAAAGGGAAGGAAATAAAGCTAAACAGAGCTGTATTTTATATACTTCAAAGAAATCTAAAACATAGCAGCATTTTTAAAAAAGCAATTTGCAAAAGAATTGTTATCTATATTCATTTTTTCCCCTCTAAAATGAGGCACATCATTGAAAACTGCTGCTCTGGAATTAGTACATTTTATGGAAGAGGAAACAAAAAAAGAATGAGCAATGGTTCCAGGTAACATAAGCAAGAACCCAAGCCTGCAAATTAGTCCAATGCCTTTTCATTTTACAATTCTACAACTTTAAGACCTCAAGATCTGAGATTCATATTATCATTTCAATTGAATTTTCGCAAAATTCCTATGAGGAAGATAGATCTTAGAATTCTAGTTTGGGCAGGAATCAAGGGATCTGGTTTACTGGAGGTCACAGAGCCAATGAATGGCCAAGCCAGGATTCAAACCCAGATCCTAAATCTCTCTTACATTACCCAGCCACTCAATGCCAAGTGTTACTTCCATTCAGTAAACAAAAAACAAGGCTGAGATTAACAATCAGCTAAAATTGGCCTCTAATACCTAGTGCAAGGATTAGTCCAATAAGACCTGCTTTTCCCTCTGGATTCTCAGGCACAATTCATATTTATGGCTTTCTTCACAATAATAAGATGAGGCTAGTGGCATATATATTATTGTCCCCACATTATAAATAAGGAAAAGTAATTTGCCCAAAGTTATTATAATTATTAAATGACAGGGTTTGGATTTGAATTCAGGTCTATCAACTACAAATCAGAGCCTCTTAGAAAAATTGCTTCACTAAAATATAAGAATCGTAGGTTATTTTATTTCTATTTTTTCTTAAGAAGTCTATACTGAGGGGCAGCTAGGTGGCACAGTGGATAGAGCACCAGCCCTGAAGTCAGGAGGACCTGAGTTCAAATCTGGTCTCAGACACTTAACATTCCCTAGCTGTGTGACCCTGGGCAAGTCACTTGACCTCAATTGCCTCAGCAAAAAAAAAAAAAAAAGTCTATCCTGAGAGACAACTAGTGACACAGTAGATAGACCACAGCCCTGGAATTAGGAGGCCCTGAGTTCAAATCTAGCTTGAGATACTTATAACTGTGTGTCTCTGAGAAAGTCACTTAATCCTGATGACCTCAAGAGAAAAAAAAAAAAAAAAAGAGCCTATCCTATCCCTGCTTCACCCATTCCTATCAAATTGAACCCCTGTTTCTATCAAGTTCCACTTTCAAATAACTATAAACTGAAAAAATTCATTGTCATGAAAAACTTGACAGCTCTAATACTGAAAACATAGGACCCTGACTTTTTGTTTACCAACCAAATTCTTGCTTATCATGAACCTATGAAATACTAACACTAAAAAATACAAACAAGAATAGAAAAAAGACAGTATATGAAACATGAACTTCTACCTAGTTTTTCTAAAAGGCAAATACTAAATATGTGTTTGAAACAAAATCATCTTTATCTGCCCTTTCTGAAATTCCTTGTGCTCTCATCTAATGTTTTGTTAATGTTCTTTTTTCCTTTTTATTTCTTTTTTCATCACTACCCACCAACTGCACCTCCTCAATAGAAGCTTTCCTCTATGATGGATAAGTCAGGCAAAGCAATCCAATACATTGGATAAAGGCCAAAATTATGTTTGTTTTAATAAAGGTAGGGTCCTAAAAACATTTCAAAAATCTACAAGACTTGTTCAAAAAAATTAAATGTGAACTACACCAAGGATGGTGAAGATGAAATGAGGACTCCAGAATGGTAAGCTAATAAGGTGAGCTGGTCAAATGAGGAGTGGTAAAAATGCTAAGGGGGAGAGATGGATGGGAAGGGCAAAGAGTGCCAACACAATGTATGAAGATAGCAGAGTGCTTAGGTTGGGAGTTAGAGCCCATAAGACTATTCCAGATAGGCAAAGGAAAGAATTCTAGAATGTGTTAAAGGAGAAGACAGGGCTGTGGAGAAAACTTCTTAGAGAATGTACAGCTATTAGTAATGAGGCACAGGACACGATTTCAATGTCAGGACAGTTTTGAAAAGAAGCCAGAAGCACAGATTAGGAGAACAAAGAAAATAGTAAAAACTCATGTTTATATAGCATTTCAAGGTTACCTAAGTCTCCTCCTAGTAACAAATAAGTAGCACAAATAGCATTATCCGCATTTGGCTAGGTTCACATGTCTAGAATATGAAAAGAACAAGGAAAAAAAAAAACAAGAGAAAAGATAAAAACAATGGAAAATGGATCAAATGGGTCTTGTAGTCACATCTTTTTGTAGAATTTTTATATTTAAACTATCAGAAGCTTCAACAGCAGAGAAATTAAATCTAAACTGACTGAAGCTAATGAGATTTTACATACCCTGGTAAAAAATTAATTGAACACCAAGACCCCGTGCATTGGATTGACTGCAATCAAGTTTGGGACCAACATATCAAAACAAAGCCTCAGAGAGTGTAAAGAGGGAAGGTTAGGGTTCAGGGAAAGCTTTTGATGAGAGAAATCCCTCTCTTCCACCATGGTGGCAGCAAAATTAAAGAGCTTAGTCTGAGTACGAAGGACTGCCTTGAGGTAGGGTGCCACATCACACTTAATGCATCCTAGGTTTTATGAAGTTCTTTAAAAAAAAAAGAAATGCAGCTATTGTTTCACATTTCCTTTTACTTCAAGGATTCTTTTACTCATAGTGGGCAATACTAACCTTTTTCTTTTCTAGAAGACCTGCCTTTAGTTACTGTAAACTTCTTTTTTACAGTCTGAGGCTGAGAAGAAGAATGTTCCCTCCACCTTCGAAGCTGGAAATTAATGAACTTCCACATCATAAATGCCTGAGTGATACAAATTGATGCAAGAACAGCAATTCTGTGAACAGATTTAGAAATAAACAGAAAATATTAAGAGTACATCAGGACATGGCAAAGAATTAGAAAATGAGTAGATGCTCAACAATTGGGAAATAGCTGAATAAGTTATGGTATATGAAAGTAATGGAATATTACTGTTCTATAAAAAATGATGAAAAGGCTGATTTCAGAAAAGCCTGGAAAGATTTACATGAACTGATGCTGAGCAAAACAAGCAGAACCAGGAAAACATTGTACACAGAAACAGCAAGATTGTACAGTGATCAACTATGAAAGACTTGTGTCTTCTCAGTGGTTCAGTGATGCAAGTCAATCCAAATAAACTTTGGAAAGAAAACACCTGCCACATCCATAGAGAGAACTGTATGGAGACTGAATGTAAATCAACAAATGCTATTGTCCACTTTTTTTTCCCCTTCTGTTTTTTTTTTTCTTGTGGTTTTCCCCTTTTGTTCTGATCATTCTCGCTGAACATGATTCATAAGGAAATATGTAAAAAAACAACCACACCAATGCATATGTATAATCTCCAAAAAAATTTTTTTATGTGTAACTGGAGAAAAATTTTTAAAGAAGAATACATTAGGACAAAAAAAATTTAAGGGGAAAATTGCTTTCTGTTTCAAAAAGAGGCTGAATAATATTATGTTATCATATGCCTAGACAAAATTGCCTATTTCTCCTCAATTTGTCTTAAACTTTTCATGAAATGTTATTTTATCTCTTTGTTGAAAAGTTCTTTTTCATTTGCTTCTTTCTCAAATTAAAAGATTATTGACATTTCTGGTATGGTTCTAGAAATATCACATTTATTAAAATGTGTTCTTTAGCTGGACTGACTAGTACCAAAAGATCACAACTACCATAATTTTGAAAAACAAAAAAATTTCACTGTCAGCAAATGTATTAGCTAATTCATACGAGCAAGCAAGAAAACAAGTAAATGAATGAATGAATGAACAAAGCCTAAATAGGGATCTCTGGCAATATTCTTTCAATGTTTAAATTCAGTCAGTAAATAATCATTAAGTGTCAGGCACAGTGAAGGGGATACAAAGAAAAGCAAAACACAGTCTCTGTCCTCAAGGACATAGTCAAATGAAGAGCAACAACAAGCAAAAAAAAACCACATACAAGTTATCTATAAGATAAACAGAAAATTAAAGGAGCAAAGGTACTAGAATTAAAATGGATTAGGCAACCCTTTCTGTAAAAGATGGGATTTTAGTGGGGACTTGAAAGAAGCTAGGAGGCAGAGTAGAAAAGGTGAAAGGATTCCAGACACAAGGGCAACCAGATAAAATGTGTGGATCTGAGAGATGGAGGGTCTTGTTTGTGGAATAGTCAGGAGGCCAATGTAACTGAATTTATCAGTACTGGACAGGATAAAGATCTAAGAAGATAGGAAAGGGAGAAGAAAGTTGGTTACGTAGGGCTTTGAATGGCAAACATTTCGTTTCTATTAAAAAAACAACAAAAACCAAAAAGCTATGGTAATGGTAAAATACTATAGAAAATTTTCAATTAATGATTTGTTCCCTGTGGTTAAATACATGAATATTTGAATTTAATATAAATCAATGTTTTTCCCCCGTTGTGGATTCAGAAATTTCTCCAGCATGAACAAAATGTAAAACCTACTGCCGAGCAAAATGACTACACTAAGAATAAATTTACTGTACCTGACAGGCAACACATTGAAGTTTCCAGTACTGAAATCCAGCTTCTGATTTTCTGCTCTTGCTAGGCCAAAGCCAACAGTTAATACAGAGAGAATCAAAGTCAGAAGTCTTCCCAAAACAAATAGAATTGCCCACAAAGAAAATCTGTAAAACAAATTTCATAAGTCAAATTCACTAACATGCAAATGAGACAAGAAAACGATCATAGAAATACTAGAATAGAAGTCCAAAAATTTATGCTAGATTTGATTTTTGTCCAATTATAATTCACCTTCTAATTCTGTTTTCCAGTTATATTTACTGTTTTAGCTTCTGTCCTCTCCAAAAGCATTTTAATTAAAGAAACTCATTACTACGTACTTTGTAACATCAAGTATTTTCACTATTTTAAGCTTTTGAAAACTGTACAAAACTGAATAACTTGGCTACAGATTTAAAATATATGCCATTTTTAGTGACATAACAAGTAACTTACCCTTTCTGATATTTTTCATCACTAAAATAAAACAGTCTGGAAATATGGAACAGAAACTCAACAAAGTAATGCAGCACCAAAAGAACAAGTCCCAGATGGTTTAAGCTGTTAAAACAGAAACAATCACATTGAACAATTGTTAATTTAGTAACTGCCATATATAGAAGGGATAAAAAGAGGTAAAAAACCTACAACTTACTTCAAAAGATAAGCTCCACCAATATGAAAGAGATAAAGACCAATGTAGACAAGTTGTCGTGGAATATCTTCCTGTTAATATAGAAAAAGGAATCAGAAATTAGCTAAAGCACACTGACAGAGGGGCAGTCTGATATAATGACAAGAAACACCTTCTAAACTAGAAACATACTCTTCAGCTGGATTGAGTGTTTGCTTAGCATCAGGAGAGTACAACTAAGATAAATAAAACAAGACTTTGAAAAACCATGTTAAAAATCATAAAATTTTCTTGTTCTGGAAGTTAGGACTATTCTGGAGCATCTGGGACACATGGTCTCTGTAGGCACAGAGCAAAGAGCCCAAGAACAAGAAGTCCCTGAGGGCTGCCCCTGCTATGGTTTGGCTTTTAGGTCTTAAGTTGCCTTATCCATAAGGAAAGTAATATACCACTTGCTTAATAGCAAAAGGACTATGCCATATATTCTCTTGAAGTTTATTCCATCTCTAAGAACCACAAGCCTTTGTAGTTTAATTTCAGAAAGACAGGTAAGATTCAACAGCAATCAGCCAAAGAGGAAAGGGACCTTCTCAAGAATGAAAATCTGAAGACTCAAAAGAGAAAAAAATTCTACTGAAGAGGAAAAATGACAGTTGTCTGAGGAGACTGATGGGATATCCAAGTAATTCACTAACCAATCTGGTTAGCAGATTTCAAAATGAACAAAAAAAGACAACTGAAGTAAAGGGATATAGGTGAGAGAGGATGAATACATATGTGGCACAGTACTGCACCAGGAATGCCAATGCTCAGAACGAGTGGCCACTGGTGAATAAACCTAAGGACTTAAAAAATAAAAAAATAAAAAATTTAAAAAAGGTTTATTTATTCTCTTTTTTTTAACATTATGGAAAAGAGCTCAAAGAGAGGATAAGACTGCTTCTCCCACATGCAATTCATTAATCCACATTCAATATGTTAATAGATAGAAGGCAGAACTACTAATGTTTTACTATTTGCCTTGAGAATCCAAGTTGCTTGTTGCAGATGATTAATATCCCCATGTCCTGAAAAAGTGGTAGATGTTACTGGTGAGACAATATAAATGATATATGAAAACTTATGAAAAAGTGAGAGATACTCCAGAAAGAGAGAAGGAAAAAATGGAATCCTACTTTTCAAAAGCAGGAAATTGAATGATATCTCCAAACTGTGGTCAATACATTTGACTTTAATTCCTGGGGAAAATTCTACGACATATAATCAAAGTGAACATTATTGATCATCTAAAAGAAAGTGATAATAAGAAGTAATCACCATGGCTTCATTGAGAACAAGTCATGAAAAGATTATACCTTCCCCCAAAAAACCAAAAGAGAAGGGGGACTTTGTTTCTCTGAATTATCTATGGGTTCATATGCAATTCATTTCCTTGAATTTATTGTGTAAATTAAGTTTTTTTTTAAAAACATTAAACAAAGAAAAGAAACAGGTCACGCCAAGCTAAACTAATTTCCTTTTATGATGGAGGTTATTAAATCTGTAGATCAATGAAGTGCTGTAAATCTAGTTGAATCTAAAATAGGCTTTAATTTTAGCACAGCATTTGATTATCAAAACAAAACAAAAAACTTATGTTACTCTTGGATTAGGAACTGCTTAAATGAATCTTCATTAACGGTTTGATGTTAATTTCTATTGTTCTGCTGAACCTCTAAATAAGTTATTTTCTCCCCCAGAATTTCCTATACCAATGAAATCAGATTAGGATTTTTTAAAAGGGGCAAGATAGGGGAGTTGAAGAAAGAATTCTTTTTGGGACATGGATCAGACTGAATGTTCCTTGAGGTCCCTTCCAACATTGAAATTTGAAAATTCTGTTTCTGTTGTTTAACAAATCCTGGCATGTTTGATGGCGTTCCTTTGATACTTAAAAGTACCATTCTCTGAGATAGAAGAACACCATAAAAGAACTCTTAAATTCTTCAGTGAACACAATACTTTTTGTATTTAGTTATTTGATATGTTTTGATGATGTTATGAATCTGCTAAAGATGAGGAATTAAATAAAACCCAGTTTATACAGACTAATTGTCTTAAAGTGAATCTTTATCCCCAACTACAATATAAGCTGTTAAAGAGCAAGAATTTTGTTATATTCCCCTTGTGTTCCCATAATTTTCAGCAAGCTACTGAGTAAAGTATGATAAATGCTCAACTATTTTTTGTTGAATATTGGATTAAAATCACTATATCCCATTTTACTTCTTAATGTCTTTTTCTATTATTTATTCCTGAGCTTATATTAGAAAGCTAATAATGTTGTACATACATATGAAATAATTAAATGGTAACCTACAATTAAAATGAACTAGGGGATAAAAAAATCTGTGCTTAGTACTACCCTTACTACTAAAGTGTGAATACAATAAAGCTTTTTGGGGTCTTATTTGTAAAATAAGGAAGTTAGTTTAGTTTCAATTAATTCACTTAATATTTAATGGGAATTTAATCTGAAAATTCTGTATTGTCAGTACTCTGTATCAGGTGCTGGGATGTATGTGTGACATAACAAAGATGAAAACACTACTCAAATGGAAATAAGACAAATAAGATGTAACAAAACTGTAAAAAGTATATAAGTAAAAATGAAGTGTTAGGATAATTGACAAATTTACTTCTGGCTGAGGAGCAGAGAAAGTTATGTGAAGGAATTGGCATCTTAAGGAGGCTTGATCTCAAAGGGCAAATAGAATTTCATTTGGTGCATAGGAAACTTTTTCAGGTTCAGAAGATTAATAGCATTGACAAAATTCTAGAATACTAAAAGTGATTTGCTGATAAAAACTTACTGGATAACTTCTAACATCAGATCTTCTAGTTCTACAAAGCATGTGAATTGCATTATATTGGAACCTCACTAAATTATCTACACAATCTTTTTTTCCTTTTTTTAATGTTATATTTATTACATTAAATATACACTTATCCAACTACCTGGAGGGATGACAAAGTTATATTATTTATGATGTTTTTCCCTCAGAAGAGTATACAAACAGAGCAACAATCAGAGATTTCTTTGAATGGAAGAATGATCTTGTTAAGTCACTAGGAAAAAAATACTCCTGTTGGATCTCTACAATAAACAAAATTTTCCCATATGACTCAACTTTTTCTAGGTAGTCACAGATACTGAACTATCAAGTTTTACCCCTAACTGCCTCTCTTTTCTTTTCCACTGTAAAACTTCAACATTGTAATGATTTAACTGTTGGAGCCCATGAATGCAAAGGAATGTTATAAAATTCTAAAGCATATACTATAGCATGTTTGTTTGGATGTTTTATCCAATGTGCTACTTTGAAAATTAGTATCCCAAAGGTAAATTAAAACAAACTAAATTTTCAATAATGCTAATGGAAGTAACTTAATTTTTTTAAGCAATTCAATTTCTGAGGTATGAAAAAAATACAAATGATATAAATATGAAAAAGATACCATTCCAAATAAGATTCTAATAATTTAAAACAAAAAGAAAACAAAGAAAATGCTTAATAGGTAGAAAACATTGCTTGAGACATTTAAATTCCTCTCTATCGCCCCAAATCTTTTGCTTATGTAGGGCAAACATATGTCACACCACATTCTATATCTAAAAATGACAGAAATCTATTTTCAATTTGAAGAAATTCAAAATTATGTTAGTTTTCAAAGCAGATCTATTTCCTTTATTTTCTGATTTAAAATTCTAACCCAAGAGAAGAAAAAACTCAAACTTGCTAACAGAAAATCAATTTACTCTCTTCTATGGTTAGTTACTTAAGTCAAGTTCCAGTTCAGTATTTTAGCTCTATCAACTAATGTCAATTGTAAGGAAGGGTATATAGATAATGTTAGCTTACACCATCATAAACCTCAGCAAAACTTTCTGGGGCAGAACTGCCCAGTGCATATTTTTTTTTGGTCTTCTTCCAAACAGCTGTAGACTTAGCACAAAGAAGCTCTAGAAGAATACAGAAATGACTTAGAATTGGCTATTTTGGGTTTTCTAAATTTTTTCATAGCCTAGGAATTATCTTCAAAACTTTTTGGAATACATATTTTGTGAATTCTGGGTTCCTAACCAAGAATACTGCTATGAATCTTTCCTGATAATTTTAGTGGAGGCATATTTGTAATGCAAATGAATTTTTAGGCTTATCTTTCCAATTTCTTAAACCATTATCCCAAGCACTATACAATTAAATGCACAATATTCATTCTGGTACTCTTCTGTTATTATAACATACTGAACAGTTTTTAAAAGAATAGTTTTACTAAGAAACAATGTGGTATAATGGATAGAATTCAGTTCATAGAGTCAGGAAGACCTAGACTCAAATCTTGTCTTTAATACTATCTGCCTGACTCTGGGCAAGTTCCTTCAACTCTCAATGCCTTAGGCAATTTCCCAAGACTTATTATATACCTCTTGAGATTTGGAAGACATTCCCAAATACTCAACTTCAAAAGATTGATTATTTTCTTGTGTTTATGGATCCTTTACTAAAGGGTGATATTTACTGATGTATATATACTTACACTATAAAAACATTTCATGTAAGTGGCAATAAATCTAAGTCTACCACCTCGACTAAAATTTTTAAAAATTCATTACAAAGTAGATCTTAGAAATTCTGTATTTTCTCCTTTGAAAAAAATGACACATTATTTATCATCAACATACCTTTTGAACTGCCACTACTAGCAGTTTTCTTTCTTCTGTTGTACCAGTGGGAGCACTTCAAAGCAATCACTGTTCCAGTCACCCTCTTTACCAATTCTTTCCAGACAGTGTTCTTCCCAAAATAACTTTCATAGAGTAAATTTTAAGTAACTGTTTAGCACATATGCAGCTGCTACTTGCAAATTATGCTAATTACTTCAAACAGTTACTTTCAACTGTCATATATAGGTGTTAAAAATAACTTTTAGTTACTTCTGAGTTATGCAAATGATTCTACAAAAATTAGATGGCTGCTCTGGATGAATTCCACCTGGAATTGGTGAACATGAAGATCTGGGACAAAAATCAACTACTTTGAATTGTCCTTCTCCATCCCATTACAAATAAAAAAACTTGGTAAGTATATTAATACAGGAGTATATTAATACAAAGGATACAGATAAACAGTGATCACACTGGCTAAAAATTAGTCTGTGGGAATGTATGTGTCCAAAACCATGTAAGCAGACAGATGTGCTAACTCTGAAAATTAGTTTTAAATAGCTACAAGTAGCTAAAAAAGCAAGACTAAGAATCTCAAACATTATGCATAATAGGGTAAAATCTGAAGGGCCCTGTACAAAGTAAAAGTTTATATAGCTGTCATAGCCAAGTTGCTACTATCTATATTCTAAGTATAGACTAATTTCCCTTGTAAGAAAAATGAAAAGCCTTAAAGAACATCTCTCCATACTCCAAGTATGACAATGAAGTATTCAATGCCCTCCCTGACTCCCTAAGCCAAGAACATGAAGTGGGGGCTTCAAAAAGGAAATAAGGATCATCACTGGCACAGGAAACTTGACCCTTATGTTAGAAGAATGTGACAAAGAGAAGGAAGCAAAAGAACAGAACAATTAAATACACAGTTTGAGGTTTTTCCTAAAGAGGAAGGAATTCAAGGCTTTAATAAGAAAGCAGTTTTTTTGTCTTCCAAGGAACAACAGAGTAGTGCCACAAGAGTTATCAGGTAAGAGATCATCCAATTGAAACTATTCAATGATAAAAGAGCACTGCTGAAATGTCTGTTTTACTTCTGACATGGGGATGTAAGACATAACAAAGAACTTAAGACTTAAAGTGAAGAACTACTGATGATTCACTTGGATACAAATTATATTACTAGACAAAATCGAGAAAATATTGCTCAAGAGGATGATGTGCCTTAGATTTTGAGAAAGTAGATTTCAAAAAGAAAATAGGTAGGATTCCATGGGCTAAAATTCTCCAAAAAGTCAACTTGAGAAGAATAGGAATGGGGTAGCTGGTGACACAATAGATGAAGTGCTGAGTCTTGAGTTAAGAAGACTGAATTCAAATCTGCCTTAGACATTTCCTGTGTGACTCTTTTGTCTGACTCAATTTCCTCAAATTTATTAAAAAAAAAAAATAACAGTGTCTACCTTTGCAGAGTTCTTGGGAGGGTCAAATGAAGCAATACTAACAAAGTACCTATCACATATGTGCTATATAAAGGCTTATTCCCTCCTTTCCCACTATAACAAATCAGATATATGCACAACCAATCAAATGAGGTGGGGAGAGGGGAGAAGAGAACCATGTACACATATTAGTAAATAAAAAATGTTGGTGGGAGAGGGAAGGGGAAGAGGACAGATAAAACTAAATGTTAGAGGTAACACAGATTAGAGACTGAATTTTCAAGTAAACTAGGTATTCTAAGAAGAAGAGACCAAAAAGGAGTATCAAAGTATTTTGCAGGCTTGGGAGAGAGTCTGTGAAAAGACATGGAGTTAGGAAATGGGATACTGTATATAGATAATAGCAAATAGGATATTTTAGCCTGAAGTAGAGTATGCAAAGGGGAATAATTTGGAAGAAACAAAAAAAAATTAGAAATAAAATATAAAAGATTTCAAATGCCAAACAGAAAAGACTGTATCCCAGAAGCAATAGGAACCATTGAAACTTTGAACACGGGATGACATCTGGCTCAGTAAGGTACTTCAAGACATTTTCACAACTGTTTGGAAGATGGGATAGAGAAGAGAGAAACTGGAAGATCAACTATTAGGCTACCACAATAGAAGAGGGATGGAGAGATTATTGCTCTGGGAGTTATCTACATAGACATAATAAAACTCATGGGAGGTAATGAGATCATTAAGAGGGTAGCTGTAGGAAGAGAGAAGGCCCAGTACAGTGCCCTGAAATATGCCTATTTTTAGGGGCAAGGATAATGCAGCAAAGAAAATGAGAAGGAAGAAGACAAAGAGAGAAGATTTAGAACAAATCTAGAAAAGAAAAAGTATCCTGGAAGGAAGGAGGATCAACCAGCATCATAAGCTACAGAGAGGTCAAGAAGGAAAAAAATGAAGAAAAATTATTGGTCTGGATGTTTCAAAGAGCAGTAGTAACTTTGGAGAGAGCAATTTTTATTGACTTAAAATATAAGTAGACAAAATGGAAACATAGACAGGTAACAGGGCATATATAAGAACACTGCATTGTCATATAAAAATAGTGGTAAATCTCAGAATGAATTAAGGCTGGTAAGGTGACCCAGAGATAACACATTTGTTTGTTTGTTTTTTTTTGTTTTTGTTTTTTTTAATTTTGAAAAAGCTATATTGGTGACAAGTGAAGAAAGGCTGAGATTGTTTCTTGGAAGGGGTCTGTGTGGTAATGAAAAGAGACAGAATACAAAGCTGATCAATTCTTTCTTTCATATCTCAAATAAGGAGATTATGAGAAAACACAGTTTTCTTGGTGAATTCATGTCTCCCTAGCCATAGTGAATTATATCCTTAGTTCCTGAGAATTGGGAGTTGTGATAGGTAATCCAATATCAGGAATTACTGGAAAATCATTGAGGATAGAAAAGGTTCATGGGAATGACAGGCAAATATTGCAATTTTCAAAACAACAGAGAGAACTGAATTGGTAATTTATGCTAGGGATTCTGCCTAATTCCATTTCTGCCAAAATTCTAGACTGGATTATTCAAGAAATGTATAAGCAAACATGTAGAAAAGGAGGCAGTGTGGCTTCATTAAGAACAGGTCAATACCAGACTAATTTTATTTCTTGATAAGGTTAAGTAAAGTGGTTGATCAGAAAAGTAATAGAAATATAATTTACCTAGATTTCAGCAAAGTATTTGGTAAAAATGTCATGCTATTCTTAAGAAAAATGGATATGTGGACCACATGATAAATGCAATTGAATAGACTCATAGCTGGTTTATTAGCTAGACTTTAAGCATATTCATTAAGGATTTTCAACTTTAAAGGAAATTCTCAGTGAAGTGCTCCAGATGTGTGCATGCTAGTCTTGTGTTCTTCAACATCTTTACCAATGACTAGAATGTAGGAGTAGAGAGTATGCCCAACAAATTTTTAGACGACACAAACTTTTGTTACCTTCAATTAATATAATGATCATAGTGAGGAGAGACTAAAGTATTGGGCTGAATCAAGTAAAAGGAAACTAAGAGACCTAACTGTAAAGTCTTACAGTTGGATCCAGAAATTCAACAGCCCAAGCATGAGATGGGGAAGGTGTCTTACACAGATGTTTGAAAAAGGAACTGAAAGCTTTATTTATCAGACTGCAAACCCAATGTATCTTATCGTATGACATGGCAGCCACCAAGTTAATGTTATGTTGAACTTCAATGAGAGTAAAATTGCTTCAAGAAATGAGGTGATTAATTTCCCCTTGTACTCTGACCTACTCACAGTTTAGGAAGACAACTTCTAAGATAGCGAGTGTCCAGGACAGCAACATAGAAGGTGAATGGCCTTGAGTCTTTGTCACATGAAGAGAGATTGAAAAGAACTGGAGATATTCAGCATGGAGAAGAAAGTATTTTGGGGGGAAGCAATACGGTGTTCAAGTATGTGAAGTGCTGTAATGTGGAAGAGAGATTTTACTTAATTTTGTCTGGTTCTATAGTGAACAAAAATTGCAAGGAGAGAAATAGAGAATTGATGATAGGAAGAACTTCCTGATAATTTGAGCTATACAAAAATGAAAATGCTATCTTTAGAGGTGATGGATTTACCTCAATCATTCAAACTGAAGCTAGATAACCATTTGCTGATAATGTTATTTTACAGACTGATGACTTTTTAGGTACTGAGTATGGACTAGATGTCACCGAGATCCTTTTTGGATGTCGATGACTACATAGTGGAATCTTGCCACTGTATATATAAAGTATTATTAATATAGCAAAAAATTCTTTAGATCCTTAAAGACAATGCTAAGGGTGGAAATGCCATAGAAATTTGTAGTCACAACCCATTCCCCTCACCCCCACTTTGTTCCCTGATTTTTTTTTTTTTTTTTTGCTGAGGCAATTGGGGTTAAGTGACTTGTCCAGGGTCACACAGCTAGGACGTGTTAAGTGTCTAAGACCAGATCTGAACTCAGGTCCTCCTGACTTCAGGGCTGGTGCTCTATCCACCGCGCCACCTAACTGTCCTTCACTGATCTTAAAATAATCTAACATTATAAAAAATTCCTTGACCTTCTTATCACACATTCAAAAGTAAACAAACAAAAAAACAAACTTTTTTTCTCTTGTTCAAAATGAACAATTATGCATTAATAGCTAAATGCTAATCTTTACATGGACTTCATAAGGTTAGCAAATAGTATCAGTGAAGGTTAGCATTGTAAAACAAGCAAAATAAACACAAAAGAATCCATCCACGAATTACTATTTTTCAATGTCAAGAAATATTTTTTGACTAATATGGAAAGGTGTTTAACATGATTGTACATGTATAATCTATATCAGATTGCTGTCTTGGGAAGATCAGAAGGAAGGGAAAGGGGAAGAACAATTTGGAACTTGAATTCTTATAAAAATGAATATTAAAAGCTCTTTTTACATATAATTGGAAAAAAAATACTATTAAAATTGCTTACAATCCCTTACAAGACACATGTAAGAGTACTAGATTCAAGAAGAGCTGGTTCAACTCCAGTATCTAAAGCTTGAGATGTGTAATCAATGTCAAGTCATATAACCTCTCTAAGGTTGAGTCTCCTCATCTATAAAATAGTGATAATGCCACCTTTCTCATAGGGATGTTAAGAATGTAATAAGAATGTCAGAAAAGTGTTTAAAGGACTCCCTGAATATTAGCATATATGTTATGTATCATTAGAATGGGTTTGGTGAATTGAGGAGCTTTTTATTTTCTCATGGAAGTAGAAATAGAAAAGTGGATGAAAGAATGTCCACGTGAATAAAGCATAAGAATATGGAAGGAAAAAGAACAAATTAAAATATTAAAAATCCAATGCAAATAGGTAAAGAACTCGAGAGTAGCAGTAAGTAGCTTTATTTTAATGAAAGGTAATAAGGCTTTGTGGGAAAAACTAGCAAGGACAATTTCTGTAGCATGTAGGTCTGCATTAAGAAAAGTGCTGGAAGTAAAGAGACTATAAAGTCAGTTGTCTGCTCTATTTAAGAATTTTCCTTACATGAAAACCACAACTTTCTCATACTTAAAAAAAAAAAAAAATACATCTATTTTAGGAATGTTTATTTTGAAAGAATAAGATGACTTTGTTGGTCAAAAACACTTTAGTTATAAATTAGTTCTCTCAGTAATGAATTTGCATTTTACTAAGATTTACATAGAACTATTTATGTTTCAGCTGTCTAATGTCTTAGTCCTTATAACACAGATAAGAAATAAACTGTTGATGGAAATTATAGTAAAAGTCAAAGACCAAACTCAGGATAAAAATGTTATCTTGGAAAAAACAAACAATTGAAAAATTATGACCACTGAGCACCATTCAAAATCTGCACTTGTTAGCTCTTAAAGTGTTTGAGTTAAATTAAAAACAAATGAATGACCCAAACTTATGTTTTAGAATGGATAAAAAAATTTTTTTAGGGGAAAGAAGATTTGGGGAGGGTAAACAGAAGAGAGGATAATGTGAATAAAAAAGATACTAGATAAAATTAAAAAAAAAAGAAAAGTTCCTCCAAGAAATTAAAAAAAAATCGATAGTAAGGTAATTTTTAAAAAAATTATACATTTTCCAGCTTACTTTTTTGGTTTTCTGGAAGTAGAGCTCAGGAAAAGCATGAAACCAGTAAGCCAGCTGTGATATGTAGAAAAACTTCATTTGAAATCTGTACAACACAAGAAAGTGAAATAAATACTTTAAAAACATAATATATTTAAAGAATACAGAATAAAACAAATATTGGAAGTCAGGGTCAATCATAAAGTTATCTATCACTCCTTACTGTATCTATATTACATAGATACAACAGGAAGTAGTGTGATTAGAGGGATGACGTTCCAATACACTTCTAAACCCCAAACAGATCTCCACACACACTTGCCTTGCAAAACACACCTGAAATTCCCATCTTTACAATCCCTTTTTACAATACTATCTTTGTAGGACTACTGGTTACTATATAAGTTACCATAAAACAAGGACACTATTTTTTGTAGGTCTGCTGGTTACTATACAAATTACCATAAAATAAATCTAGCCTTTTCCTTAGTACATAAACACAGATTAGTTTGCCAGGGCAGCTAATTAGAAAGCATAAAGAATATAATGCTGAAGGAATAAGACACAAACTTAGTTCCGGGGTAGAAGGGAAGGAAGGAGAAGATCCTTGCAACAAGAGGAAGGGAAGCAAAAGGAGTGTACCCCAAAGGAAAGAGTGAAGCAGCATCAGGATATATTGTGTAGATCTGCATATTTTAGAAAAGATACGTATAATAGGCACTTTAGAAGGCCTTCAGAAACCCAAGAATAAAATTCAGTTGACACTTATTTAAAGAGTATTATTATTTAAAAAAAAAAAAAGACTCAATGGATATTTTTCACAAATACAGATGCAAAGACATACTTCTAAAACTCCTCTTTTGATTTCACATCTCTCCTCAACTCACCCATCTCTCGTGTGTGAAGTCAATTATCATGGAATATTCCTATTTGTCAAATGCCATTAAGTTATATAAAAAAGAAGTATAAGAGACATTCTCTGATGTCAAGAAACTTAGATGTCTGTTGGGGTGACAAAACTGACATAAATTAAAAAAAAAATCTGAGAACCATATATAACCAACTTTTAAAATGAATGGAACAATATAAGGTGAAGAGAATTCAGAGAAGGAAGAAGTCACTATGGAAAAAAAGATTGTGAAAGAAGGAAAAGTGATTTGGCTTAAAAGATGAAAAAAGAAATATGAAGAAGGAATGAATGGATCAAAGAGAGAAAAAGGCAAGAGAACAGAGAAGAAAGCAAAGAAGAAGTGAAAAAGCAAGAACAAGAATAAAGGGAAGAAGAACATAATAAAAGGACCAACTGTAAGGAGTACTAAACTAACATTTGCTGCCCTTCCATTTGACAAAACTATTTTCTTTAATCAATAAAAACAAACAAAAATAACTTACGTCATTAAGGTAAGGGGGTAGGACTTCCATAGTATAGATGGATCTGAGATGAAGTTCTCCTAAGACAATATTGACATAAAAATTAGCCTACAGAAGATAATTCAAAATATACTATACTGTCCTATTATAGAGATCCAGAGCTTAGAACCTATCCTATTTTAAGTCCTTTCCCAAATCTGTGAAAGAAAAATCTTGCAAATCTTTGATAGCTATTCCTCTTTAAAAATAGGCCCAAAAAATCTTTAAGAAAATTAAAAAATATATATTTTCAGTGAATTAAATATTGACATACCAAAAAAAAATGTATATATCTAAACAATGTCTTTGCAGACATACTCCCATATGGACTAGTAAAAACATCTGTTACAGAGGAAATTTTATTTAATAGAATTCGTTGTAAATCAACAAAACAATGTTTCTATGGACTAGAATGTAGAACTAATCTCCAAATGCCTTCATTAATTTAATTTGAGAGTCTACCTGTACTAATTTTGTGGAAAGTGTTATTAATGCACCCAATTTATAACCAAAGGAAGGAGATAAGGACATACAAAAAATTGTAAAGGAAATATATTCTTGTTGATTCTTGCAACCCTGACTTTCTATCCTGAAATTGCTAAAATGGCTTTGTTTCTTTAAACAAAACAATTTTTCATCAATAACCTACAAATTTTATTTAATCTACTTCAAAAAATTCTAACTTTCATATATTCAAAACACACTTTAAATAAAAGTGCCATTTCCCCAAAGAAGTGTAATGCTTTTAAGAAAACTTAACTTCTAGATTACAATTTAACAAATACCTAGGGAAGATGACACCTAAAGAAAAACAATAATAGAAACAAATGACTTTAAGATAAAGATTCTTATTTTTTCCATTAGTTAGAATGGCATAAGCAAAGTTCTTGTACTCTTTGAAAAAGCATGAAATATATTTTTTTAAATTAAAGCTTTTTATTTGCAAAACATATGTATGGGTAATTTTTCAACACCGACCCCTGCAAAGCTTTCCATTACAAATCCCCCCCCCCCCCCAAAGGGGCCCCACATGTGCAAGAATGTTTGTGGCAGCTCTTTTTGTAGTGGCTAGAAACTGGAAACTGAATGGATGCCCATCAATTGGAGAGTGGCTGAATAAATTATGGTATGAATGTCATGGAATATTATTGCTCTGTAAGAAACGACCAGCAGGACGATTTCAGAGAGGCCTGGAGAGACTTGCGTGAACTGATGCTGAGTGAAACGAGCAGAACCAGGAGATCATTATACACAGCAACAATATTACATGATGATCAATTCTGATGGACATGGCTCTCTGCAACAAAGAATTGTCTCAAACCAGTTCCAATTGTTCACTGAAGAAAACCATATACACCCAGAGAGAGGGATATGAAATATGGACCACAACATAACATTTTCATGCTCTCTATTGAGGTTTGCTTGCATTGTATTTCCTTTCTCTGATTTTCTTTTTTTTCTTGTAGATAGGATTTTTCTTGCACAACTTGTCAAGTATTTCAACATTATTAACATGTAGTGGACTTCCTGCCATCTAGGGGAGGGGAGGGGGCTGGGGGTAAATTTGTAATGGAAAGCTTTGTAAAGATCAATGCTGGGGAACTACCCATACATGTTATACAAATAAAAAGCTTTAATAATAATAATAATACAAAATCCCCCCCCACTCCCTACCCCTCTCCTAGATGGCAGGAAGTCTACTACATGCTAATTATGTTAAAATACTTGACAAATCAAATATGTGTATACATATTTTTACAGTTATCTTGCTGTGCAAGAATTTACGAGATTTACAAGAAAAAAAAATCTGAGAAGGGAAACATAATGCAAGCAAAATCAATAGAGAGCATGAAAATGTTACATTGTGGTCCACATTTCATATCCCTCTCTCTTGTATATGGCTTTCTTCACTGAACAATTGGAACTGGTTTGAAACATTTCATTGTTGAAGAGAGCCATGTCCATCAGAATTGATCATCATACAGTATTGTTGCTGCCGTGTATAATGATCTCTTGGTTCTGCTCATTTCACTCAGCATCAGTTCAAAGCATGAAATATTTTTAAAGATCTCTGGAAAGAACTTGATCTGACTGCCTTTATTTTTGAGATGGCTGAAAACATCTCACCCTTGGGCACCAGCAGTTTTAAAATCACTGTTATCTTAAAATCTTTTTTTCCTAATACAGACACTGTCTGCAAGTGAATGAGATAAAAAATATTTTCTTGATTCAGGGACCATAAATGCAGTATGCGGAATTCTATACAAAACAAACTAATCACAGCACACAGTTCAATTTAAAAATAAGTATCACCTTAAATTCCACATTTATACCAAATTAATAACACTTCTAATCTCCAACCAATAGATTAGTTGGGGAAAAGGCAGAAGTTCAATTTTTTTTTTTTTTTGCTGAGGCAATTGGGGTTAAGTGACTTGCCCAGGGTCACACAGCTGTTAAGTGTCTGAGACCAGATTTGAACTCAGGTTCTCCTGACTTCAGGGCTGGTGCTCTATCCACTGCGCCACCTAGCTGCCCCAGAAGTTCAAATTTTTAGTAAACCAAAGTTAACTGATAGGTTGGAGGACAGCATTTAAGTACTTTCTATTTGTAGTGTTTAAAATATGAGCTTTTTAAATATGAAAATTTTAACATGTAAATACTTACAGACACTAGAATGCTTGTGCCCCAAATACAAGAAAAAAGGTAGAATGCACTAAGTTGACCAGATTCATTAAACTTGCTGTGTTTCGTTTTAGAGAAGTGCATTCGCCTGTTAATTTTCTAAAACAAAACAAAAGTCATTAATAATTACTAGGATTCCAAATACATAAGTCCATCTTTACTCTACCTTAAAAAAAGTCACACTGAGTACTTACATCCAAGACATATTCCTGAATTATGGCATGAATAATTATTGCTACAAGCATATAGAAGAAAACTGTAGCCAAATCTTTGATGCCATAGTAATAGAAAGAGAGCGTTTCTGTTGCACGGTCTTCTGAAAGTTTAAAAAAAAAAAAAAGCAAACAAAAATACATATTAAGATTTTTAATTAAGAATAGAACTCAGTACAGAACTCAGTACAACACAGCCTTATAGAAACAATAAAAAAAATTAAGAATTAAGGTCTGATAATTCCCAAGGTAATCTGCTCCTAGCAGAAGTTTGAATAACAAAGCTTGAAAAGCAATTACAATTCTGATTTGAAAGAAAAACTCAGTATCATATGGAAAGGTCTAGATTAATGCTACCATGTAAGAAAAAGATAGTTAAGTATCTCTATTACTTGCCAATTACCTAAATTAAAAACAAAACAAAACAAAACAAAAACCAACAACCACCACCACAAATTCTAAACAAATAAGTATAGGGATTTAACATCTTTCCCATAGAATTCTAGGTTTTATCTTCCCCTTCTCCTTTTTATTTTGCTTAGCTAAATTCATTAGAGATAACTTAATTTTTTATGGTCATTGGCCTAATCACTTAATTATTGCACTAAAGACTTACACCAAAGATTTCTAAAATTGTATAATTTAGAAACCCAAAGTTCCAAAACCAAAAATAATTCTGAGTTCTTTTGTACATATTCAAGGAGAGACATGAAAAAATGTTATTAATACTCATTCCCATCCACAACATCTAACATTACTTTAAACTTCTATTTCTTTCTAATAAAGCTTTTTTTTTAAAAATGTTTTATCTTTAATGGGATATTATAGAATCTTATTTTCTTGAATAATCTTATTTTCTGAAACGGAAAAAAGTAACTTGGGTAATTCAGGCAATTACCAAGCATATACTATTTATTCTTGACTAAAATTTTTTTTTAATGTAGTACACCCTGAAAATGAATATTAAGCTCAAAATCTTTATTTGTATAAGCCTAGAACTATATATATTCTGAATGACGAATAAGATCCAAAGTCTTAACATTATAGTTAGGGGGTAAGAGGTTGTGAGTTGATTTGAATTTTACATTTCAAATCCTAAACTAGCAAATTTGCAAGATCACTTCTACACATAGATATAGAAGCACTTTTTTAAAAATGTAAAATTAGTAAGTATATACAAAATCAATTTGAAAGAATGACCATTATGGAGTCTTAAGCTGCTCCATAAAAAAAAAAAAAAAAAAATTAAGTAATTCAAACAGAAAATGCAAAAACTAATTTCTATACAATGTATTAGGAGATATCAGTCAAAAATAAGGGATTTTACACAAGGTGAACATTAATAAACTCATGTAGGTGTCCCTGAAGATTAAAGCAGAAACAACAGTCTACTCAATGCTACTTTGTGCTCCGCTCATCACAATAGCAAATTCTAAAAGTTACTTACCTGTGGCTGGAATGGTAACATTGTATTGAAGAGTAACAAAAATAACTGCTGCTTTTGTTGTAATCTGAAAGAAAGAAATAAAAATTAAGACAAACCAGAGTGCTGAATCAACTTGAAGAACCTGACATATGCAGATCAAATACATCCTACTAAATCCAAACCAGGGAGGAAAGAGATTATAGTGATGATGGCCCTAATCCTTACATACAGAAGCTATTAAAGAAAGAAAGAAGGCAGCTTGGTGTAACATATACAGAATTGAAGAGTAGCAGTTTTCAAACTGGAGGTCACAGAAGTTGTGAAGGGGGGAAAAATTAGAAGTTTTGTTTCCTCTTTATCCAAAAGAAAAGAAATTTAAATTTCATTAACATTTAGTTTACAGATTAATAATGTTATCTAATTCAGTCTATACATCATTATGTCACAGACGGTCCACGAGAGTATCATAAAAAGAGTGAGAGTTTTACAATGCTGAGGGGTTAGCAGTGATGCCTTCACCTGTTCCTCATATTATGGCTTCTCTGAACCTGGTTAAATGGATTTACAGATTATATTATCTAGTTTTAACTAAAACATCACAAAATGGAGAAGTGGTTTAAGGAGATATTTGTAAAAACAAAAATATAGTCTTAACAGTAACAAATAGTAAAGAAAATTATAGAGCTGACATATCTATTTCTAATACAAACTTTTACAGTCATGTCATAAGGTCAAAATAGCAATGGCCTTAATCAGAACTGAAAAGAAGATGGCAAAAAAAATTTTTTAATTACAAAATTATTTGAAATATAAATTTATATCTGCTATTGGTAATAATGAATTTTTGCTTAAAGTACATTTGTGCCATCATGTTTAATTAGCAAAGTACTTAGAAACTAAGCTTTTGTTATTAAAATAAAATAAAAATGTAAGAGTATTACCTACAAACTCTCAGGTCTGCGCTTAAGCTTAGAGATGGATTTTTTTTTTTATAATACCTTTTTATTTTTCAAAATAAATGCCAAGATGGTTTTCAGTATTCATCCTTGCAAAATTTTTTCCCTCCCTACTCCCTCCCCTAGACAGCAAAACAATATAAATTAAATCTGCGCAATTCTTCTAAATATATTTTCACATTTATCAATGCTACACAAGAAAAATCAGATCAAAAAGAAAAAAAAAAAGCAAACAACAACAAAAAAGGTGAAAATAAGATGTATCCACATTCAGGTCCCATAGTCCTCTCTCTGGATGCAGATGGCTCTTTCCATCAAAAGTCTATTGGAATTGCCCTAAATCATTTCACTGTTGAAAAGAGCCAAATCTATCACAGTTGTTCATCACATAATCTTGTTGTTGCTGTGTACAATGTTACTCACTTCACTTAGCAACAGTTCATGAAAGTCTCTCCGGGCCTTTCTGAAATCATCCTGCTGATTGTTTCTTATAGAACAATAATTTTCCATTGCATTCCTAAACCATAACTTATTCAGCCATTTGCCAACAGCCATCTCCTCAGTTACCAGTTCCTTGCCACTACAAAAAGGAATGCTATAAATATTTTTGCACATGTGGGTCCTTTTTCCTTATTAATGATCTCTTTGGGATACAGACCCATTAGAGACACTGCTGGATCAAAGGAATGCACAATTTGATAGCCTGAGCACAGTTCTAAATTGCTTTCCAGAATTATTGGATCAGTTCACAACTCCACCAACAATGTATTAGTCTCTTTTCCCATATTCTCTCCAACATTTATCATTATCTTTTCCTGTCATCTTAGCTAATCTGAGAAGTATGAAGTGGTGCCTTGGAGTAAGACATTTTTTTTTACATTTGTTTATAATCTTCCAAATAGTTTCTGAGGGTTTTGAACAGACTTGTTAAAAAAAAAAAATCCAATCAGCTTCTGAGAAAAACTGAATAATATCATGGAAAGGGGAAAATATAATAATTGAATTTCAATAAAAACTTCAGTATAATTGGTAGATGAGACTGAATTATGATTTGTGAAGTACAGCTAATGATGTACTTATTCCACATGGATCCATGTATCTTTTTCAATGATGAGTCATTAAAACCAAATACTGAAAGAAATTGAAGTTAAAACCAAACCTTTGAATTTCTATACCAGAAAATATTAAATATTTTCAAAAAGAATATTCAATCACATTGTTCTGATGAAACCATAATTTTTAGTGAGCAAAAGATTCTATACTGATAAGCTTAAATCATTATAAATTATTCTTTTTTTCCTCCATTTCATTTTCTATTTTTGTATGTTTTTTACTTAAATGAATTTGTGTTCCCATGAATTCAATTCTTTTTTTTTTTTTTTTTTTTTTTTTGCTGAGACAATTTGGGTTAAGTGACTTGCCCAAGGTCATACAGTTAGGAAGTATTAAGTGTCTTGAGACCTGATTTGAACTCGTCTTCCTGATTTCAGGGCTTGTGCTCTATCCACTGTGCCATTTAGCTGCCCCAATTCAATAATTTTTAAAATAAAACACACAGTAGGTACCAAGCACTGTACTATGTAATAGAGTATGAATAAGGAGAAATTCAGTCCCCACTGTTAAGGAACTTACAATTAATGGAGGAAGACAATACACAAAAGGAAGTTCAAAAGGGGCTCGTGGGGTTAGACTACCACCGGGGGTACTTGGCAGAGTTGTTCCCTGGAGTTGAAACCAACAGAGTTGCAAGAAGAAAGTAGAGTGAGTTGAAAAGTCTAAAGAAAATCTTTGGGAGGAGTTCCGTGCTTCAATCCCCCAATCAGAGGGGTAAAAAAGCTGAGTTGAGTGTTATCATGGTGATGAGATCAGAAGCAAATAGCTTCTAAAGAGGAGCATCTTTGGTGGAGCTGAAAACAAGCAAAACTGCAAACAGAATCTACAATTTCTTCCAATAATACAATAATAATCCAATAACTTGTCTAGTAATTCATCACCCAGTTCTGCTTACCCATTCCAGGCACTTCTGATTTGTGTTTTTCTTTTAAGTTTGCCTTCCTTGCTTTCTCCTGACATCCCACAGATACCAGTAGAGCACTCTGATCACCTGGTGTCATGTGACCAGCCCAGTCTTTCATTATACAATTCTTCAATGACATCTTTTACTCCTGTTATTATAAAGAGTTCCAAAGAATAGTTTGGAATTTGCTCACATTCACTATGTATTTCTCCACTGCCCTCTGGGTTAACTTATTTTGAATATTTCAGAGGTGGGTATATTCCATTTCTTGCTGGTACAAAACACTGATAGACTGGTAGTACTGAAAAGATGGTCGTCCCTTCTGGGAAACTTGGGATTAGTAAAGCTTTGCAAGTCCTAAAAGGAATCCAATTCACTCTCCTTTTTCAGTTCAGGTACAACACATTGTCCATCTGTACACAGTCTGTCCCAAAATTGATAGAGAAGCTCTATAACATTTTCATCAAAATGCATATTGAAATCTGGGCAAGAGATATTCCTTATCTACTTGGTCTTTCCGGTGTGGATGGTCAGATCAAATTTCTTTGAAATCACGAATTCCTTGCAAGATGCTCCACAATATTTTGGGGCATAATGTCATCTGCAAACAGGAACATTTGGGAAACTTCTCCATCCATAAAGAATAATTCTTCTTTGACTTGAACTTGTTTCTAGATCTGGTTCAGTGATGAATAGTTTTAGTGAGCATGTATGCTTATTTTATGCTTTACCTGATGTTTATTATTAGTCACCAAACAAGACTATTTCTATACTATCTTCCACAGAATTTTGAATGATTTTAGTTATAGTACCTTAAAAGGATCTATGGAGGTTTAATATTAATAGTAGTTATTAACCTTCTTCTAGCTTCTCTTTGAAGATCCCAAGGACATCCACTGCATTCTGGGCCGTCGCAAGTAATCCGGATTTTTGTCTTGTCATTGGACTTTTATGATTCTGGAAGACAGAGTGAAGCTCTGAGGATTTTCACAACTCCCCCTCACCAACACAAGCCAAGGCATCACTCATTTGTGATGTCACTGGTCTTCATCAAAAAGGAAAATGAAAGATCAACAAGGTCTGAGATTTTTTTCTCACGCCTTCAGATACATCATCCCAATTGTTTTTCCTCCAACATGAATATATTTGATACAGCTTAGATTTCTCTAACAAGGTATGTTTTATAGCATGTACAATAGCAATAGGGTAGTGCATGCATAAGATTTATAACTAGGTACATGTCAAGAATAAATATTTTTTTATAAATTGTTTTTAACATAGTATATGGGACCAAAAATTTGAAGACTAATGTTACAAAAGATAAGAGAACCAGACTTGGATTCAGAAAACACCAAATTCAAATCCTATGACTTAAGACACATACTGGTGATATAATCCTTAGTCAAAATCACTTTACATCTCGCTGCCCCCTCAACAAAATTTACTACTCTCCTTAATGAGGTTTCTCCAAACCAAATAACAGGCCTCCACCTTCCAGGAGCAGAAAACAATGTGGGAATCACCTGATCTCTCAGATTATATAATCCTAGCAGCCAAACCTGGGAACTCCTGATCACTGAAGGAAGAGAGGTGAGGCACTTCCTTACAGCGGTGACAATTCTCAGTTTACTACAGTAAGCAGTTCTTTGGGTACAACTTGGTTGTTACTATTCTTTAGTCTTCCAAACTTGCGGAGAAATTTAAAGAATGGAATCTTGAGGATAGATGTCATTTTGTTTTTATTTTTGCAATCTTGGAGACTAGCAAAGTATCTTTTAAACATTAGGTATTTTATTGGTAGCTGATAAATTCCCTGCTAAGAGATCATTGTACATAGCAACAATAAGATTATACGATGATCAATTCTGATAGATGTAGCTCTTTTCAACAAGATGATTTAGGCCTAATCCAATGATTTTGTGATGATGAAAGCAACCTATATCTAGAGAGAGGACTGTGAGAACTGGGGGTGGATTACAACATAGCATTTTCACTCTTTTTGTTGTGGTTTACTTGAATTTTATTTTCTTTCTCATTTTTTTTTTAAACTTTTTGATCTGATTTTTCTTGTGCAGCAAGATAATTGTATAAATATGTATACCTATATTGGATTTAATATATATTTTTACCACATTTAACATATATTGGATTACATGCCATCTTGGGGGGGGATTAGAACACAAGGTTTTTCAAGGGTCAATGTTGAAAAAATTATCCTTGCATGTTTTGAAAATCAAGTTCAATTAAAAAAAAAATTCCCTGATAGAACAAATTTTAACATGCAAGTTTAAAGGGAAAGGTGAGTGACAAAAATGAGAAATAGACTTACAGATGAAATTAAAATTGGAGGGAAAGGTTAGAAAGAAATATTCAGTCTAAATAACTTATATTGTTTCATATGGATAGACACTTCGAAAAAAGACTCGTTAGAAGTTAGTTATTTTCTTACTAATTTCTATTACAAAATCAAGAAGCTACTTATTATTTTTTAGCCTTAATAGTTACAAATTATATTTTTATGCAAGTTATAGTTGCTATATTGTACTTGAGGACAAAGATTTTATCTTATTTATCTTCATATCCTTTGGAACCCAACACAATATCCCTTATTTGTATCCGGTACTTAACAGTTTGTTGAACTAACTACTAACTAAACCTTCTAAACTGTTCCAAGGTAGTGTGACCCGAGGTCAAAAAGAATTAAACAACTATTATTTAAGTACTAACCCTTCAGCTATGGCCAAGACCTAAGACTGTTGAGAAACAAGCTTTAATTGCTGAACAGTCTTCTTAGAATCAGGAAACAACTTTTACTTACTTGATACTAGCCCCCTTAATTTCTATTTTGGGGTATATACCCTACTTCCAGAACTGTTTCCTTTGTAAAGGACACTTTTCTCTTTTCTACAATAATGTTCTCCAAATCTTCCTTTTAGGGCAGTGTGGTTTATTGACCTCTGATACTCTTATAGACCTATAACGTCAAAACTACTTTCAAAACAATACTAAGATGATATCTATAAAAATTCTGGTCCAACTATGTGAATCTGAGTTTTTTTTTTTTTCATATACTTAAACTAAAACTATGTATTGCAAGAGCCTGAATATAGAAACATATATAATAATCTTCTCTTATATCAGACATAAGAGATTGGCAAAAATATGTTTAAAAAAAAGCTATTTTCCCATAAAAATGTTATTCATGTTAAAATGGAATGGGTTTATTTATTCTTATTTTAAAATTAATACTTAATTTATGTTTTTATTTCTAAAATGAAAAATATCAAGCTATGATCCACATAAACAAAATCTCTTTGGAAAAAAGACAATTTTTTGAGTTTAAAGGATCCTAAAACCTTTAAGTTTTGAGAAATGTCCTTGGATAACTGGATATAGTAGAAAAACTGCTGGATTTGGAGACAATGGACCCGAGTTCAGATCTTGGATCTCTTTACTGGTTTTGTGCCATTAAAAAAAATGTTTTGGCATATTTTATTTTTAATACACATTTCTTTATGAATCATGTTGGGAGAAAAAAATAACAAAAGGGAAAAACCATGAGAGGAGAAAAAAAAAACAGAAGAAAAAGAAAAAGAAAAAAAAAAGTAAACATAGCATATGTTGATTTACATTCATTCTCCATAGTTCTCTCTCTGAATACAGGTGGTGTTTTCTCTTCGAAGTTTATCAGATCACTAATGTAACTTATGCAGGGGCATTTAGGTGGCTCAGGGTATTGAGCACAGCAGCTCTAGAGTCAAGAGGATTTGAGTTCAAATTCAACCTCAGATATTTAACTAGCTATGTGAGCCTGGACAAATCACTTAACCCTAATCATCTTGCAAAACAAAATAAAACAAATTTCTTATGTCAATCTGAGATATAGCAAAACTGCTATGGGGAATAACATGATGTAGAAGGTATCACTGTAAATATAGTCAGAGATTCCCAGAAGTGATAGGAACCTTGAAGACCAACAAACCTAAAGCATACATCAGCAAATGAATTCCTTCTACAATATTCTTTTTCAAGTGGTTGTCTACAGACTGTTTTAAGATTTCTAGAATGGTGTAATGGAAGAATTTGAGGACCCAGATTCAAATCCAGAAGGGCAGTTAGATGGTGCAGTGGACAGAGCATTGGCCCAGGAGTCAGGAGGAGCTGAGTCCAAATTTGACCTCAGACCCTTAACACTTATCAGTTGTTCAACACAGCTAGTCACTTAACCCTAAATATCTCATACACACATATACACACACACACACACAAAACCAGCAACAAATTCTGACTCTGCCACTCACTGATTTTGACAATAATTTAACCTCTGTAGGCCCTCCAACTTTGATATCTCTGTAAAATGAGAGAGCTGATTTACATGACTTCTGTTACTAAACCTATGAACCTATCATACCTCTCAAAGTAGCTCATTCCACTTTGGGATATCTCCCTCAGGATGTTGTTCTAGAGCTGATTTCAGTCTTTGCAATTTGCCCTCCAGTTCTATTCCCTGGGGAGGAGGGAAAAAGTCAAATAAAATTGAATTTCTCTTCTACATGATAGCCTTTATTTGAAAACAGCTATCTTCTCTAAACATTCCCAATTCCATCATTTGATCTTTTTGCCATGAAATCAAGGTCATTGCTTAACCTAATAAGATGATATTCATCTCTGAACACTTTTTGGCTTATAATAATACTACTATTACAATAGCATTTTAAAGTTTGCAAAATGTTATCTCATTTGATCTTCACAATACTGTGAAGTGCTATTATTATTTGCATTTTATAGATGGGGAAACTGAAACTGAGAGGCTGTCTTGCCCTGTGTTTTTGAGTCAAGATTCAAATGATCCTTTTGACTCTAAGCCCAGTACTATTCAGTGCACCACCTACCTTGACACCTTTATATATATATATAAAAAGTGTGTATATATCACTTGTTATTTCAAGTATAGTCTGACCCAAGCAGAAGAGAAGAGCACTATTGCCTACTTAGCCCTAGATACTGTACCTCTCTTAAAGCTAAAATCATATCAACTGCTGACATACTAATTTGAAGTCTACGATTGTTAGGTCTTTTTCAAATAAAATAATTATCTATCTATGCCTCCCATCTTGTACTTGTGACAGATTTTATTTTTTTTTTAAGTCTAGGTGTAATATGTTACATTTTTATTAAATTCATCTTATTATTTATACCATTTGATACAATCTAACACCTGGGTTGTCTCTTCCTCCTTCCAGCTTGGTGTCATCTGAAAATCTGATTATGTATTACAACAATGCCTTATTGAAATCACTGTTAAAAAATGTTAAACACTCCAGTGGAAGACTCCTTCCAAGATGACATTAAATCATCAATGACCACTTGTAGGTTCTAGCCATTCAACTAGTTCTAAAACCACCTAGTTTATAGTGTTTGTCTATCCCGTCTTTCCATGAAACATTCTGAATATGATGAAGTTAAGAGATATGTGTGATTGGGCAGAGAAATTAAAGAGGATAGGAACTAAGAAGAGGTCATTACATAAGGTATTTAAGCTGTTAGTATCTTGGTGGAGAAGGCAGTTTTAGTTGGGTGGTGGGAGGACTAAGTAATAGGTGAGGAAATTGAGGTTGTGAATATAGACAGCTCTTACAGCAAAAGAAAGGGTCGGGGCAGCTAGGTGGCCCGGTAAATAGAGCACCAGCCCTGAAGTCAGGAGCATCTGGGTCCAAATCTGGTCTCAGACACTTAACATGACCTAGCTGTGTGACCTTGGGCAAGTCACTTAATCCCAATTGCCTCAGCAAAAATAATAATAATACTAATAAATTTTTAAAAACAGAAAGGGTCTTTAGTCCTCCATTAAGAACACAGGAAAAAAAAGTCTTTTAAAACAATGGGGGTGAGGGGTATGGAAAAGAGAATGTTAATCCTATAAACTCCAAACTATCTTCAACATTTACTTTTTCCTATATATTCCAATGGTCATATTTGCTTTTTTAAAAAAACAAAAACAAAAAAGACCTAATATATATTGTTTGGATACTGATACTTTCCAACAAAAGCCCAAACAAGTCCCTTCTGAATTAAGAGTATGTTCTTAAGTTGAAAGAAAAATGCACCCTTTCTTTTTGATAGTTACTATTATCATTTTATACTAATATCATTGTATTTGACAGGATTTTGTTAGCTCTCCATGTTTCTCTCTATAAATTGTCACTGATAGTACTTTTTAAAGTCTGGTAAAGGAGAAAGAAAACTTGAAAGGCTTGTAGGAGGATGGATGGAAGTAATTTTTAGGACAAGAGAGCTGGGCCAAATATGGATGTTTGAAGACAGAAAAAAGAACTAAAAGAGAAATGGAAAGAAGAAAGAGACTGAAGATGTATTGGGATATGAGGATGGAGAGGACAGGGTAGGAAGATTAATGCGGCAAAGCATTGAAGAGGCCAAGATCAGATCAAAAGCATGAGAAAAAGGGGGGAATCTTTTCCTTTCCTTCCTAGTAACTACCCACATGTTTACTTCTCTTCAGTATGTTAACATTTTTCTCATTTATTCTGATGAGTCCGCACAAACCAATATTAAATTACATTTGGTATTATTTTAATAGTATCAACATTCATCCTGTGATATTTCCTTTTATGGTACACTTCAAAATCCTGAGTTATTAACATATGGTAAGAAAAGCACATAATTCTCACTAATTACCTTATCTTCCTAATTCATGTTTTTTGTCCTGAATTGATTTTAAAAATATGTTTAGCACTTTTATTACTTCATACTAGCTTTAAAAAACCTTCAAATTTATAAATAAAAATTAATTCTACCCTTATTTTAAAAAATTGCTCAATGTACATACACTACCCAAATTCCTGGTGAATTCTTTTCACCAGAAAGCTATCTTGAAAAGACTGAAATCATAATCTCCATATACTCCCTGGTTTCTAAACTTGTCTATAATACATTCAAAACTATAATAATCTCCCTTGTTTGCATCCAAACATGCTATTTTCAAGTTAAATTTTATGAGTGGAGAAACTAACTACAAAGTGCAGGAAAACATAAAACCTAAGCATTATTATTAACATTAAATATATTCAGCAAGCATTAAATCTTCCATTAGTTTTGTAGAATTAATCATTATAGCAATGAAGTTAGGAATAAAATAATCTACGCTCTAAAAAGTTTTGAAGTCAAAAAAATTTAGAAGGATCCAGAAAAGAATATATAAAAAAAAAACCAAGAACTTGAAAACTTTAATCTATCATATTCCATTTATTGAATATCTATGTATCTGCTGGGTAGAGAGATTCAAGGATGATTTATAAGGCTCCTACTCTCATGGAGTTCATAACCTAGAAGATAGAATTCACATAAAAATAATTTAAAAACAAAATATGAAACCCGGCAGAGGATATTAGGAGAGAGGGAAGGAAATAAGGAGGGTTTCATTAAAAAAAAAAAAGGCATCAATTAGGGGGTAAAGGACTGCTAAGATTTCAACAGGTAGTTAAAGGAAAGCAGTTAAGAGTTCAGATTTTTTATTTTTATATTTTAAACAGATGTTGCCTTATTCCCAAGATATCGATTGCCATTTGGTACCTAAGCTTTTGTATTTGAGTTCTCTATTATTTTCCAATATTGCAGACTTATTACACAAGAACACTAAAATAAATTTATAAGTTCAGTTTCTGCTAGATTCCATACAAATCAAACCGATTTCCTAACTTTAAAATTAGTGTATTTCAAGTACTGAAGATGCTGTATCTTCACTTGCCAAGTTTTAAGCGTCCATTGTGTTTCATAATAGACACTCAATGCCAAATCAAATAATCCACTGGAATAACCCATCTGTGGGGAGAGACTTGGTAATGTTTCTTGCACCTCTCCGTTCTAGAATCCCAACATTTCCTTTCTCTAATCGTTCAATGAGGAATAATCATTTCACTTTGACCTATTCTTGTCATTCTAATTTGATGATGTAGCGACCGGGCACGTCGATGATTTCCCAGTGAACGAAATCTGAATTGGGATGGACAAACATTTATTAAACTAAAGCTAAAAACACTGGAAGACAACAGGGAAGAGTGATGTACACACAGCACAGGCCAGAAACTCTGAGGGACGCACGGCGTGGCCCACGGTGAGCTCGGCACCCTCTGGTGCTCCAGGGCTCTGCTCTCAGATGGAGACGTCTCAGTTTGTTTCCCTCCGACCAGCCAGTCGGGCAGGAGGGGCTGGAAGGGGCAACTCCCCAAGGGGCATGTAGTTCTCCCGAGCCACCCCTCCGCCCAGCCCCTGGGGGGGGAGGGGGACACATTTCCCGAGAGGCCTTGCTCCGATGGCTAGGCTTTCCCGGCTCCCTGTCCAGGCAGGCCAACTTCTTCCCCCCAGTCCCCTTCCCCGACTCTCCCCGGGCAGCGGCCGGGGCCTGGAAGGGGGTGAAGGGGACCTCATCCCTTCCGCCCACCCCCTCCCCTTCGACTAGGGGCCGCCCCCCGCCCCAGCCCCTAGCTCACTGCCACGTAACCCTTCGCGGGAACCAGGAACTGAACAGTGGTACCGACGCGGGCGGGAGGAGGGAAAGAGGGGGCGCCGGCCCCCAGAACACCAGCTCCCCTTCCCGCCCGGAGGGAAGGGAAAGCCGAGGCCAAGGAATCTGCTTCTCCTTCCCTTCCCCTCCTCCCTTCGCCTTCCGCGCCGCTGCCCCATTCCCAAGCTCCCCGGCGGGATGGTGGGAAAGGATGCCGCACCCCCCTTTTCATCCTTGGGAGGGAGGAAGACAGAGGTATCCCATGCACCTCGAGACTGGGGCATGGGGATGGGGATGGGTGCTGTCCTCAGCTCCTTCAAGACAGAGCTGGGGAGAAACTGTCAATCCCGGCCGGGAAAAAGGGAAGACAGGGACTAGGGGAGCGCCCCGCTGGGTGGGAGGCGCGCAAGGGGTGGGGGGCAAGGAGGTGTGTATCTGCTGGTCTCACCTCGAACATGAGCCCCACCAGAAAGACCATGGCTACACAAGAGACGATGTCGGCGTGATTCTGCAGGATGAATTCATGGCTCAGGACGGGAGGGTTCTTGGTGCTTTTCTTGCGGATGGCCATGGTGAGGGCCAGTCCTTGTCTTGTCCTGGCCTTCCCCCTCCTGTCTTTTCCTCCTCCTCCTGTGCCTCCGCTACTGCTGATGCTTCTGCTTTGCTCTTCCTCACGGGCCAGACGCTGCTGCTATTGCTGTAGCTGTAGCTGCTGCCCGTGCCCCTGCCGCTGCCGCTACCACTGCCTCAATCCTGTCCCCTCCCCCTGGCTGCTGTTCTCAGCCCAGCCGCAGCCGCTTGCTGGGACTTCACTTCCCATCCCACAGCCACTACGCAGCCGCCGGGGCGACCGGGGGAAAAAAAAAGAAAGAAAAAAGGGGGGGGGAAGGAAGGGAAAGCTATTGAAAACGCGCACGCGCAAACTCAGGGCTTCCGATATTCGCAGTTCTTTCTCTCATTCCCTCTCCACTGAATCCTCCAGCCTCTGCTGCAGCGCCATCTGCCTTCTGGAGGGCGGTAGTCTTCTTTCGGATGAGAAAACGCCCTTAGAACACCCGCCCTGCTTTACTTGCAAGAGAAGAGAGTAGGTGCTCTTAACAGTCAGCAGCACCTCCGCTCTTTTGGTGGCGAAGTTGCTGCAAGTTGTAACCTGCTCTGCGCAGGCGCATCCAACCCCACCCTGCCTTAGTCTCCTTCAGTCTTCTGGTGCTAACTTCAGAGTCAGGTGCTGACACTTTCCTCTGCATTGGTTTTCCCTTTCTAGCTGCCCTCCTTCCAAATCATTCGAGGGATCAGTGATTTCATGTGTATTTACCATCAGGTCCACGGACCTAGATCCAGCCCACCTAGATTGAGTTGTCATGACTGCTGCTCTGGGGAAGGATAGGTATGGAATCCTCCTGGTGGGCACATGTGCCCTTAGTGAAACCGGCCTGGCATCTTCGAGGCACAGCGGGAAGACCCCCCTGCAGGGAGTCGTTATGGTTATTAGAATGATTTCCTACATTCCTAAACTCTCACTGGGGCTGGGCAATACCACCTTCAACCTTTGTCTTGATGCTTGGCACCATAAAATAATAATATTAATAATAATAATATCTACCAAATGGTAGAAATATTATTTTTCCATTTTTTCCTTCCATTTTTCTTTAAGGAAGAAGGCTTGTGAGATGGTTCCTGCTCCTGAAATTGGAGCCTCGAAGAAACTAATGAGTGAAGTCAGCATTTATTTAGCACCCTGTCAGCATAGCAATCACCAATCTTGGAGTACTGTGCTAAGTACTGTGGGGAGATTTAGAAAGGAAATGAGAACCCACAGAGATTAATACCTAATGAGCGACTGGAAAAGAAATAACCACAAATGGATGTCTTAAAAGGAACACAAATGTGAAAATATAGTGAATTATAGCCTAACAAAGGTAATGCAATAAGGACTCCATTATTCGTTCTACAGTATTAAGAATTAGTGCTTACCTTTCCTTTTGTCTATTTCAACTAATTTTATTGGTAGAAAATATAAACTAATTATGCCTATCCACGATTTTTTGAACAGAGGAATTGAATTTAGCAAAATTTAAATTTTTCCTGATAAGGCCAGACTTCTTGTTAAACTGTCCAGAATCAACTGGTATTTCTCACTGTTCTCAGTTTACCTCTCTTTAGAAAATTCCTCACTTAACTCAGTTTTCTATATTTTTTATTTGTTGATACAAAGTATCCTTTGATACAAAAATTCCTTTGAATATAGGAATATGAAATGAGATCTCTGGAAGAAAAAAGGTGTGTATATATACACACACATGTCTGTAGTATGTGTTTATATGTATAAATACATATATACATAGGAAAATAGGATATGGGGGGGGAGACAACCAGGAGAAGCTATGCAGTTTTTATCCGTACCAGCTGGACCCAGAAAGACTGGTAATCATTGTTACAGAAGCTCTCTAGCTAGGGTTTGGGGACAAATTTTTAGCCTTTGAAACAGTTAGAGAAAGCAAATCAGTCTTGGAAAAAACTAGAGAGCTAGTCAAGCAACCAAAGCCAGGAAGTCAGTCACAGTGACATAAATCAGCCTCTTAATTACTGGAATGGCTAGGAGGTGGTGGAGTTGCTTATAGAGAATAAGGTAAGAACCCAGTTAATTGAAAATGGTAAAGGTCAGACTGCAATGAGCACAAAGGTCCCCCAATGCATTAATAGTCAAGGATTTCCTAAATTCCTTCTAACTAGGATTATAATTGTTTAAAAGAGTATGTACCTGAGAGCTTTATAAACCTGGTGCTAGATTTGAAAGTCAGAAGAATGCAGTATGGTGAATTAGATTATTGAATGCACATATGTGAAATATTCTTAATGGTGTCTCCTGTGAGAATGAAAATTTTTAGTGGATAGGTTTTGTAATAGTATTGAAATGTTGAGAGACTTTCCTCATAATTGAAGCTTGTGTTCTGGAAGGTATAGTTGATCATATGACTTTTGGATAAATGGAGTGTTCTTATATGTGTGAAGGCTGGATGCTTAAGTTATGGTCTTGTCCCTTTGATTCTTATAGGAGAAACAGGTTCTGATCCATTAACGTTATTTTACTGTTATGAGAGCCACCTGCTAGTGGCTGTTGAATGTTAATGGAGCCATCACCTATCTGGTCTCTTCTCCCTTTCCTTCCCCAAGGATTACTGAAGGAACTCTCCTGGAAGGATCCTACTCAGAACAGCTCTGCCCTGCTGCTTCTGGCTGCTGGGGATCTAATTCCGACCAGCAGAATAAATCCCTTGTGAGAAGATGATAACAATACAAGGAGACTGAGAGGCAGTTGCATTCTCTGACCTACTCTCTCCCCTTCCATCTGCCTCAGATTTATTAAACAAGCAACATCTGTGTCACTAAAGGCAGATTTGCAATTCCTTCAATTGTGTTATGATTCACTGCTGTGGGGTCTTTCAGAGAACTACCCTGCCCTTTAATGGTACAATCCCCTTTAACCCTCTTTAGGCTTTTTGATTTTCACACTTAGGCGTGATCTTTAATGGAATAAATAAAATTGTAAAATGTTAAAGTCCCTCTTTGATACTTTATAGTATCATAGAATTAACAATGGATTTTTGAATGGTCTGCTATAAAGCAAAAGCTTTGAGATATCCTACTAAGCCAAAAATTACTTGAATTATTGATGACTTGCAAAGAGATCAATATACCATATTTGTCAAGACTTGCAGATTCCACACAGCTAAGAGAAATAGCTAATAGGCTCATGACAGTCTGAACCCACAAAGATTTCTAGAGGCCAAGATGTTGGCTGAAGTTAATATAATCAAATTTATTAAAGAAATGTAAAGTTTTTCACTTGGCTACAAAAAGTAAGTTGCATAAGTATAAGATCATGGAGAAGTGACTAGGCAGCAATTCAACTGAAAAAAAGATCAGAGCATTTTAGTAGGCTGTATTATGAATCATTACTAGTTTTAATTTTTATTCTGGGGTCCATCCTTGGGATTTCATATAATCAAACAGAACTAGAAGAGATTGCAGAAACTATTAAATACAGCTTCTTTATTGTAAGAATGAGGAAATTAAGGTCTAGAGATAAGTGGTATATCTAGGTTCATATAGCTAACAAATATTGGAGGCTAGTTTCAAACTCAGGTTTTCCTAATTCCAAATTTAGCAATGTTATCACTTATGTCAAAAAAAGGAAAAACATACTAGTTCTCTGCAGTGACAGGACTGTGGTTGTAACTATAACAGAGAATTCGCTGCTATATGACTATGGCACCTCATCATTACTGTCCCCTCTATTTGGTGTAGGAACTTCCTGATTTAGACAATAATGCAGATTAGCCATTCTTCTGTAACCAGTAATTTTAGAAGGCTGTTTGGGGCACTGAGAGATTAAATGTCTTTCTATGATCATAGCTATTATGTATCAGTGGTAGCACTTGAACATAAGTCTGATCTCCAAGATAGTCCCTATATTCCTAAATCTTGCTGTATCTCAAATCTAGCAGTCTTAGGTTGCATAAAGAGAGACATGATGTCTACTACCAGTGAGAGGATAGTTCTACATATTCTACTTTCTTCAGACAACATTTAGTATATTATGTTCAGTTCTAGGAGACTAACATTTTAGAAATTGATAAATTAAATAGATAATTGGATAGGTTCAAATGTGTCAAGAACATCCATATTGCACAGTGGAAAGCATTCTCTATTTGGTGCCAAAGAACCTGTGTTCAATTTCTGTCTTTGCCATTTACTATTTATCAGACTTTGGACAGATCACTTACTCTCTGAGACTCAATTTTTCGTTTTGCAAATTTAGAGGATTGAATTACATAACTTCTAAGGTCCCTTACAACTCTAAATATATGATCTTATGATTATATGATATCTAAGATCTCTTCTAGATCTAAACCAACTATTATATGACTCTCAATTTGAGACTTGAGGGCAACTAGGGTAGTGAAAAATTATCCTGTGAGATTTCAGAAGTTTGAGAGATATACTTTTTAGATAATTAATCATTTGATTAATAATGATAGTATATTACCAACAAAATGGGTCAGTGACACTCTTGAATGCCACCAAGTAATCTTGGCAGTGAGCTTATTGGGCCTTGAAGAATGAGTGTTCTTTAGAGCTATGCAAGGTCACCAGCCTCACTTTCTCTTCTGTAACCATATGAGTCTTCCCTCCCCCAAATTGATACCTTTTTTAAAGACCCAGTATAAATTTGTTGGGAGTGGAAGGGGTGGAGGCAAGATGGTGAAGAGTAGAGAGGATATTGCTTGAGTTCTCCACAGGTTCCCCTCAGAATCAACACTAGTTCAAGGCTCTGAATGGATTTAGGAGTGTAATAATTTTCCAGTTTAAGATATTTTGGAAGGACTTCAAGAAAGGTCTCTCTCCACTGGGGGGGGGGGAGGGATGTGGCTCAACACAAGTGTGATACACGAGGAGGCCTGGTGCAAGAAATCTAGCAGGACATTCTTTCCCAAAATGCAGCAGCATTGATGACTCTATCTTGGTTCAGAAGGCCAGATCAATAGACCATCTGCAAGATCTCCTACACGATCATGGAAAGCAAATTGTGAGCCCTCGCACCCCAGCACACCAGGTAGGACTTGGCTAGACTATTCAGCACAGTGGAGAAGCTTGCAGAACTGGCCTTAGCACAGTCAGTAAGAAGCCCCTATCATCTCACAGAGAAAGCTTGGGATAGTCTCCCCTATGCCCTAAGAGAAGATATCAACCTTTAAAAATGAGCAAAAAAGCAAAAAAAAAAAAAAACCTCTGATCATAAAAGCTACTATGAATACAGGGAAGACCAGAATACAAATTCAAAAAAGGACAGCAAATGCAAAATGCTTGCAGATGAAGCCTCAAAGGGGAATATGAATTAGTCTCCAATTCAAAAGGCTCTCTTGGAAAAGTAAAAAAAAAAAAAAAAAAAAAAAAAAAAAAGAGGATCTTAAAAGAGATAGAAGAGAAATAGAGAAAAGTAATGAAAGCATTAAAGGAAAGTTATGAAGGTTGAGGGTGGGGATAGGGACCAAACCTTGGAAAAGGAAGCACAGAAATTAATTGAAGAAATCAATTTAAATTTCATGAAATGCAAATATATATAACAACTCCTTTAAAAGTACAACTGATCAAATGCAAAGGAGGTTAAAAAAAGCTAATTGAAGAAAATAATTCACTAAAAATTAGATTTGAATAAATGGAAGTGAATAACTCAATGAGAATTCAAGAATCAGTTAAACAAAATTCAAAAAAAAAATTTTACATAGAAGAAAATGTAAAATATCTCATTGGAAAAACAATTGACCTGAAGAATAGAATCTATGAATTGGACTACATGAAAGCCATGAAGAAAAAAAGAGCCTAGCAACCTCTTTCAAGAAATCAAGGAAAATTGCACTGATATCCTAGAACTAGAGAGTAAAATAGTCATTGAAAGAATCCACTGATCACCTTTTGAAAGAGACCCCAAAACAAAAACTCCAAGGAATACTGTAGTTTAAGGAAAACTGTAGCTAAATTCCAGAATTATCAGATCAAGAAGAAAATACTGCAAGCAGCCAGAAAGAAACAATTCAAATTTCAAAAAACCACAATCAGGATTACCCCAGACCTAGCAGCTTCTACATTAAAGGATCAGAGGGCCTGGAATATATTTCAGAAGGCAAAGGAGCTTGGACCACAAGCAAGAATCAACTATCCAGAAAAATTAAGCATTGTCTTTCAGGGGTAAAGCATTCAGTGAAATAAGGAATTTTCAATCATTTCTGATGAAAAGACCAGAGCTGAACAGAAGATTTCATCTCCAAATACAAGACTCAAGAGAAGGATAAATTAGGTAAATAGAAGGGAAAAAAAAATTGGTTTTTTAAGGTTAAAATTTTTACATTCCTATATTATAAGATACATTTAATTTTTGAGAACTATAATTGTCAGGACAGTTAGAAAAGGGCATACTTAAAGGGTGTAGTTATAAGCTGACTTTAACGTGATGCTATAAAAAAGGAATTACGATTGGAAAAAAAGATTGTACTGGGAGGAGGGGAAAAGGGAGGTAAAATGGGGTAAATTTTGCCACATGAAGAGGCACAAAAGACCTGTTATAGTTGAGGGAAAGAAAGGAGGGTATGAGCATTTATTTGAACTTTAATCATCAGATTTGGCTCAATGAGAAAATAACATGCATACTTAGTTTGGTATATAAATTTGTCTTATTTTATAGGGTAGAAGGGCAAAGAAAAGGGAAAACTAATAGAAGGGAATGCAGAAGTAAAAGGGGAAAGGTACAAAAAGGGACAGGGGACTAAAAAAAAGAGCATATTAAGGGAGTAGTAGTCCTAAACCACATCTAGTGAGGAGGGAAAAGATGAAGGGAGAGGGAAAAATATAACTTAGGAAAAATAGGATGGCAGAAAATACAGAATTAGTAATCTTAACTGTGAATGTCAATGGGATGAACTCTCCCATAAAAATGGAAGCATATAGAAAACTGGATTAAAAAACAGACTTCTACAATATGTTGTTTACAAGAAATACATTTGAAGCAGAGAGATAGATACAGAGTAAAGATAAAAGGCTAGAACAGAATCTATTATTCTTAAAGAAAGATACTTGAGATTCAAACCAGTTCCTATTGTTCAGCGATGAAGACAGTCATATACATCCAGAGAGAGGCCTGGGACTGAATGTGAACCACAACACAGCATTTTAACACTTTCTGTGAATATTTACATGCATTTTGTTTTCCTTCTTAGGTTGTTTTTTTTCTTCTTTCTTTCTAGATCTGATGTTTCTTGTGCAGTAAGATAACTGTATAGATATGTATACATATATTGGATTTGTCATATAATTTCTCATATTTATCATGTATTAGATTACCTGTCATCTAGGGGTGGGGGGTAAGGGGAAGGAGGGGAAAAGCTTGGAACAAAAAAAAAAAAAGCTTTTGCAAAGGTCAATGTAGAAAAATCACTCATATGTTTTGTAAATAAAAAGCTTTTAATTTAAAAAAAAAAAAAGAAAGATACTTGACCTCCAACCCCAAGATATTGAGGAAGGAAGCAAGGAAACAAGCTATGTTTCTGAGTCCTTAGTGGGCAGTTCTTACTTACAGAAATTGTTATTTGCCCTTCATTTTGGAAGACAACCATGACTTTAGGGAATAACATGAAAGGGAATTGGATTTAAATGAGGAAGGGCTGTGGAAGGTCACCAGCCTCACTTTCTCTTCTAGAGCCATTGGGCACATATAGATCAGGATGGCTGAGATGATCCTGGATGTAGTGAAGACCTTTTAATCTAAGGTCTCTATTTAATAGGTCTCAGTCTGACTGAGGCAACAGTCCTTTGTCAGTAATTTAGAGTAATTAAGGGTAGATAAGAAAACAAGAAGAATATTACAATGAAAAGTGTATCTTCTCTAATGAAGGGCTTGTGTTTGTGTGTGTGACTTTGTCATTTCTAAATTGCATGTAAAGTTGGGTGGGGTCTGGACAAAATTGAGAAGAAAGTTAATTCAATCTCATCATCAGCAAAGTCCTTCAGATACTGAACACCCTGCAGAATTCTGAAAAAAACCTGATCCTAATCAATAATTGATTATTACTATGAGGGAGAAATAATTTTCCTCAAAACTATACAAGTATCAGTTGAAGGATCTGGGAATGGTTAATTCTTAGGTGGGGACATAATAGCTATTTTGAAATATTTGTGGAAGAAGGATTATTCTTATACTTGCTTTGCTCCAATACTAGAAGCAATAATAGAAAATTTAGGAAGATTGATCAGTTCATGGAAAAGAAAAATTTTCTTAACAATTAGAGCTGCCTAAAAATGAAATTTGCCTTGGAGTAACTAGATGGTGCAGTAGATAGAGCACAGGCACTGGAGTCAGGAGGACTTCAGTTCAAACTCCACCTCAAGCATGGAACAATTCCTAGCTGTGTGACCCTGGGAAGGTCACTTAACTCCAGTTGTCTTGAGAACAAAACAAACAGAAATTGGTTGCCCAGGAAATTAATTGGTTCCCCTTAAGTGGAGATCTTAAAAGCTCAATAGTCATTTATTATATTGTATTACAGAGAAATTTTTTGAGTGGGCATGGATTGGCCTCTGGGGTCTTTTCCAATTCTTTGTTTTGGCAGAAGTTTTAAGTATGGGTAACTGAAAGATTAATTTTTTTGTCATCTAAGAACCACTATCTAGCTGAATTTACATCACTGTTGGTTAAAAACTGGTTATTTTGGTTATAAATATTTTAGTTATAAAAATTCTGTATGATTGTTTGTGGAGTCATAAAGGGGTTGGTAGAGGAGCAACAACAGTAATGAAATTGTGTTTGCTTAAAGTAGTGAAATATTTCAATTGAACTTATTTAGTAGTTTGACTTCAAAGACATATAGGAAAATTTTGAAAACAGTCATATTCTAAAATACAAAAATAACAATAGTAAGTGAAGATTTGAGGACAAGAAATAGTAAAATAAAAATTAGAGCTGCTTTGCAATTAGGAATAAATAGCTTAATGGGAAAATAGAATGACTTTAGAAGGATTATTGGCAAAAAGGAGGAAATGAGTTACAATTGAAGGTAGTTTCACTCCTAGTACAGCTGTCAGGAGAAATTAGCAGAGAATTCAGAGAGTAATTATCCATCCTGTGTAAGGAGATTTAATCTGTGTAGGGGTTAATAGACTTTTATGAAGTGGGATCTAAAAAAAAAATTAGCCAGATTTGGAGTTAGAAAAGGATTTGGAAACCAAATAATTAAAAAAAAGGGGGGGGAGGAATTGTGAGAAATGGATGGACATTTATTGGGTTTCCACAGAAAATTAAATTGGAGAAATGAAACTTAAATGAGAAAACTGAAACTCATGAGAACAGTAAGGAATAATCAAGGATGGAGGTTATCTTCCCCCAAAAGAATGTAAGCTCCTTGTGGACAGGGATTGGCTATGAATGAGGGATGGAGATGCACGTTTATTGATCTTTAGTTTTTGCATCATCTTTGTTGTTCCTATTCCTTCACTCTGAAAGCCAGCAATTAGGACATGTTTAAAAAAAAAGTTATTCAGCAAAACTAATCAGTATATTAGTCAAATCTGACAGTATATGTGGTATTCCATAACCATAGTCCCCACTTCATTAAAGAATGGATGGACCTTAGGGTCAGACATTTACAATATTATAGTTGTATATATTGTTTTTCTGGATCTATTTATTTGATTCTGCTCTACTTCATACAAGTCTTTTTGTGATTCTCTGAAAAAGAATTCTCTTCATATTGTTTCTTATGGTGTTATAATATTACTTTATGTTCATGTATCACAATTTGTTTCTCTATCCCCCACTGATGAATAGATTACATTCTATCTGTGAAGAGGACATATACAAATATAAATGTGTACAAAATAAATACAAAGTAATTTGTTGTAGGAGGTTGACTAATGTGGGAGGTCTTAAACACTTAAGCTGAGCTTTAAAGGAAAATAGGGATTCGCAGAAGAGAGTACTACACATTCCAGTTATTGAGAAGTCTATGTAAAATGATATGTAAGAGCAGCAAGAATGTCAGTTCATTGGAATTGTAATATATGTGAAGAAAGCAGTAATATATGAAGCACTAGGAACTGGCATATGTTTAGGGTACCTCTGAAGGACTCATCACATATAAAGAGGAACCTGCATTACAACATGGGATAAAAGTACCTTTGGAAAGACTTTTCACATTCTGTAACTGGATTTTGTTGGCTAATCATGTAGTGAATGGGACTCCTTGACTGACATTTCAAAAAGGATGAGAGCCACAGGAATCAGGCTTCAGAATTCTTTGCTGGGATGTCACCATCTCAGATATTCATTTTCTTGACCTTGAAAATTAACAATTTTGGAGGCTGCAATCCTTCCACCTAAAACAGAAACATGTGAATGTGATGTAGAATGAGATACACAAATACAAAAATGTGTGTATGTATATGTATGTGACTAATACATATATAATGTATATATTTATATAGTATATACACATTATATACATGTATACATACATATATGTAGGGGTGTATATATGTATATCTCATTCTATACCTTAAATCCATCTCTCTGTCAATAGGTGAGTAGCACCAATTGCTAATCATTGGTCCTCTGGAATCATAGTTGAACACTATACTGATCAGAGTTGTTATGAATTTCAAGTTGCTTATTTTTTTTTTACAGTGTTGCTATATTTATAGACACTATGTTCAGACATTCAGGAAGAGCCATGCCTTTTAGGGTTAGCTGGCCAGTCAATGGGGTACTCCTGCATTCTAGCATCTTTCTCTTTGTTATACTTTTAATTCCTCTTGAAATTTAACCTGATCTTAGCAGCATAATAAAAGTTTTGCCCCTTGATTTGGAGTTCTATACTAAAAATTCTTTTGAGATCTCTTAAAGCACCAACACATAATCCCAATATAATATATGTACATAGTTCTATCCACTTCATTTTGTATCATCAAAACTCTTCATCATTTAAACACGTTGCAAGTGGATTTGGGGGAACTATAGTTGAAACCATTTTGTGCATTTTTTGCTGTTATATTCCTTTTTCTATGCGTACTAAATATACTGAATGTCTCCTTCAGTACCTCTCTTCCCTCAATCATTTTACAGATACAAAAGAAAACTTAATTTGAATAATTTTTGAATAATTCCAGAAACACTCACTTCTCTTTATTCTATCTAATAAGATACAATGTAGGAGCCTAACATATTAACTAACTGATAAAGAAGATATTATTTTCTTTGCTCTAGCATGAAGAGCTAAGTCCTTCATCCTTTTTCTTTTACTAAAAATATGCTTTTTCCTGTCTACACATCCTACCTAATCTTACTTGAAAGTGCTTTGACTTACCTGATTTTTCTCAAGAGAACATGTGTATGTATATATGTCATCTGGAATTATGAAACACGTAAGTCCATCACCTTTTACTAGTGTTTGTCACACTTGTGAATGGATAAATTATTGTGTACCTATCTGTAATTTGTGCTGACTTTTTTGTGCAGTAGTTAGCAAGGACCCTGAAAATTCTTGCCAGAGGCAGCTAAGGTAATAGTGGATAGAGTGTTGCTCATGAAGACAGTAAGACCTTCATTAGAAAGAACCATGTACCCTTTAATACTCAAGGTCTGCCTTACTCTCTTTTATTGTTGTAGATGGGATAATTTTAATCCTCACACTATGTTTTTCTTCAAGGCTTTGTATGTGGATATTTTGCAGTTAGTTGTTAATTCTTTTTGTGTCTTGAATGTCTCTATCACCACCTTACCTTTTTATGGTGGGAGTCTTTTTTGTCTGCCATTTTTCTAGTCTCCTGACTTTGGATTTGATTTAGGGCCTGTTTCTGCTGTTATTTTGAAGGAAAGGTCTGGGCTTGGGTAGATTGGACTAAATGAATACTGAGGTTGTTAGTAACTCAAATTATGTAATTCTAAGTTATCATAAGCTATTGATTTGCCCCTTTTTCAGTCTTGATATGTTCAAGGGTTATAAAGCCAAGCTAGAGGAAGAAGATAATTCTTTTCAACTTTTTTCTATGGTAGTTGTAGGAGAGGGACCTTCCAGTCCTGGGCCAGATTTATCCATAGATTCCATCTGATCCATGATAGATTTTCAAAAATTAATTGTGTTTACTGAGTGACTTGTTCTTAGTTGTTAAAATCTATTTGTCTATATTGTTGAAAAAAATCTGATTTTAAGTCATTGGTGGAGATAGCCTGACCATAACCCAGATAATTATGAAGGGAAAACCAAAAATTCCATTATTAGTAAGCAGTTTGGTTTTATAAAGGGTAATTGCAACAAAGTACTAGCATTTTAGGTAGGGGGAAAAAAAGGTCATCATCATCATCATCATTATTCCCTTCATTTAGTTTATGCTCCAGTGGATTTTCTGTAGACACACCTGATAACTTCTTTTATCTTTGTTTTTGTTTACAACCTTACCTCCTTGTGGAGTAGTCATTTGCTCCATCATCCAGTCTTTGCCAGTGAAGAAGTCCTAAGTATCCTTAAAAGCTCTCTCAAGTGCTTCCTTCATGAAACTTTTTGTGATTCTTCTGCTTCCCAATTCTTCTTATACCATTTGTAGCTGGCATGTAGAATAGCTCTTTATTATTCAGAGAATGCTCTGGTGACATACCAAGGAGATATCTAATTCTAGATATGAGGGCACATATGGTCTATGATAAAAAACAGAGATGCTGAGATATATTCTTGTAGTCTCTATAAGAGAACATTTCTACCATGGTGGTAGTGCTAGAAAGATGAGAAAATGGTAAACAGAACCACAAAAGGAAGAAACAAACATTTAGATCTTGCCTTTGCTATTATTAGAAAGAGGTCCAAACGGGTTAAGATGTAACAGGGAGAACTCACGGATCTTTCTTTTGCAAGGTAGTAGAGTTCATGTTGACAGGGAACCAAGTGCACTAAGGAGCAATTCAGCCCTATTTCTTTCATTCATACCGAATCATGTTTACTATATGGGTTCAGAGAAACTGGATCTTTTAGAGAAAAGGATTCCTTCTGGAAATGGGAGGTGAGAGTTTCTGGTAGTTGGGGAGCTTAATGTTAGGTTTTTAAAAATTTATTCCACTGGCTCTCTTCAACAATGAAATGTCTCAAACCAGTTCCAATTGTTCAGTGAAGAAAGCCATATACACCCAGAGAGAGGGATGTGAAGTGTGGAGCACAACATAACATTTTCATGGTCTCTATCGATGTTTGCTTGCATTGGGTTTCCTTTCTCAGATATTTTTTGTTCATGCAGATATGATTGTTCTTGCACAGCAAGATAAGTATGGAAATATGTATACATATATTCGACTTGTCAAGTATTTTAATATAATTAACATGTAGTGGACTTCCTGCCATTTAGGGGAGAGAAGGGGACTAGGGGGAAAATTTGTAATGGAAAGCTTTGTAAGGATCAATGTTGAGGACTACCCATACATATGTTATGCAAATAAAAAGCTTTAATAAATAAATAAATAAAAATAAAAATTTATTCCATGTGTGATGCTTATTCACTTACATATTTAAAGGGAACTAGAAGGGAGTCAGTTCAAATCTGATTTCAGACTTACTAGCTGCATAACCTTAGGCAAATTACTTAACCCCACTTGCCTCAAAAATAAATAAAGGGGACCAATGAGAGACCAATGACCTTTTGAGGAAAAAATTAAGAGAAATGTAATGATATTCACAGGGAAGCTTTGAATGAGGATATGACCTAATTTGTGCATGTTTTTGTACATACACAAGTCAGATAGTGACATTCTTAAGAGATGAACTATAGGTTATCATGTGAGATGCTTCCCAAGGTTGCAGTTATCATATTTTACCTCATACCATATTTATTTGTGAAAATCCAATTCCTTTCCTAGAATAGTTATAATAGTTGGCTTTTACACAGTGCCTCCTGGTGCCAGACACTATACTAAGAACTTTACAAATATAGGAGACAGCTACATGGTGCAGTGATTAGAGCACTGGCCCTGGAGTCAGGAGAACCTAAGTTCAAATCTAGCCTCAAATACTTAATATTTGTGAGCTGTGTGATCCTGGGCAAGGTAAACCCCAGTTTACCTCACACACATAAAAAAGAACTTTACAAGTATTATCTCATTTTATACTAATAAGAACTCCGCAAGGTAGGTGCTATTACTATCCCCATTTCATAGCTTGGGAATCTGTGGCATAAATTAAGTGACTTATGTTAGTGTTTGAGGCTAGATTTGATTCTGACTCTAAGCCTAGTGCACTGTACCACTTAGCTGCCTTAAAGACAAAGTTCTTTGAAGACAAGGTTCTATTATTTTGAATCTTTTATTAAAAGATAATAAAAATCACAAATGTAAGAGAATATATAGAATTACCAGACATAAGTGATTACAATTAAAGATGAAGTGCTATTTTAGAGTAACAGAGGAAAACTATATTGTTACTGTTGGTTACTTATAACTGGATCATATAGACAACTTTCTAAGAAGACTTTAAAATAAGTTCATTTTAAAGGACAGAAATTTCAATTAGCGTTAACTCACAAATTATTATGATCTATTTTCATAACTTGAAAATTACAAAAAGTTAGATGTATAAGATATATTTACAGTGAAAACTCTAAGTAATGGGGAACCCATATTTTTGATGATGAATCAAATGTGATACTAATTATCTGTAGCTGGTTTCTTTTTCAATATTCTTCCTCAGTAAAGACTTCAGATTATTTATTCTTTATTCACTAATATAAAACTAGAGATTGGCTTTCCATTTCTTTTCAGGAGTCATTGTCCTTGCTGTAAAAAGACAAAGGAAAAAGAAATTTATTAAACTCACTTAAAGATGTTATTAACAAAATAACAATGCCTTGCATCATTTTGTAGATATAGGTGATATTGAGACTTCTCTAGAACTGTTTTAAGACTTCTTTGCAATTCATGAAGAATCACAAAGTAATCTTTCACAGATTAGTATAAAGAAAGCAGACTTTCATAGTTATTGAAACTTTCATAAAGATCACAGAGTTGGTTTAACAGATCAATTTCATTTTTAGCAAATAAATATGAGAGTTAATATTTAACTAATTCCTGGGTAACTGGGGCTTATTCCCAATCATTTTCAAAAATCATACCCTCTGTAGGTTAAACAAGTTAGTAACTGAAATTATCTTTCTGTGATTGACCTGGTTTTCTACTGTAACAGAATCAAAAGTAATAACAATTATACAGTGCTTGCTTTGTGTCAGTTACTGTGCAGGGCACTTTATAAATATCCTATTTGATCCTCATAACAAACCTGGGAGGTAGATGTTATTATTATTTCCTCAGTTGAGGAAACTGAGGCAATGACTTGCCAAAGGTCAGCAAGTAAGTGTCTGAGTTTAATTTTGAACTTAGGTCTTCCTGACACCAAGCCCAGTGCTTTTTCTACTGTAAAGCTTACTTGTCATTAAGAATGGCTCTGATTTTTGTGACTTTGTTTTCCACAAATATACACATATACACTCTAACACACAGACACTACCTCCTTCCCTTCTTCCTTCCTCCTCTCCTCTCTTCTCCTCTCTCTCTGCGGTTTCCTTATCTACCCTAGGATTTTTTTAAGGTCTCTAAAACTGACCAGTTCTATCACTCATACCTCTGACACATATACATTTGGCCAGAGGATTAGAAGTAATGTTTTGGAAAAAACTGGGTTAAGTGAACTGACTTGGTTTTTTCTATATGAACAAGTGATAAAGTACTATGGAAATACCATCAGAATATTAAAAAACCGAGCAGAATTACACTTTTAGAGAATACTTACATAGTTTTCCATCTTTTTCTAATTTGGTCAAATGAAGGGAGAGATTATGACTAGCTGCTTTATATAAATGCTCAGGAGTATTCTAGTAGGAAACAAAGTGATAGAAAAACATTACTTTTGAAAACCATTATGTATATTTTATAGAAATTCCTAGGAACAGAGATTGCTGTTTGTTCTTTGTTTTCGAAGAAGAACATGACATCAGGGAGATGATACCATGGCATGCAAGTGAATTGGATTTAAATGAGAGAGGGCTGTGCAAGGCTGCATATTATATATTGATCATTTTTCTCCAAAAGAAAGTATTAAATGGGGAAGTACCTACTCCTTTGAAAGTCGTCTTTTTTTTTTGAAATTTCAGAAGTATTTTATTTTCCCAATTACATTTAAAGATAGTTTTTAACATTCATTTTTGTAAGATTCTGAGTTCCAAATTTTTTTTCTCCTTTCTTCCCATACCTCCCCACTCCACAAGACTGCAAAAAATGTGATATAGGTTAAACATGTGCAATCATTTAAAACATATTTCCGTATTAGTCATATGATGAAAGAAAAATCAGACCAAAAGGGAAAAACCACAAGAAATAAAAAGCAAACAAAAAAAGTGAAAATACTATGCTTTGATCCACATTCAATCAGCATAGTTCTCTCTTTCTTTCTCTGCATGTGGATGGCATTTTCTATCCTGGGTGTACTAGAATTGTCCTGGATCACTCAACTGCTGAGAAGAGCTAAGTCCATCTCAACTGATCATCACATAATCTTGTTGCTGTGTACAATGATCTCCTGATTCTGCTCACTTCACTTAGTATCAGTTCATGTAAGCCTTTTCAGGCTTTTCTGAAATCAGCCTGCTCATCAGGATAATAATATTCCATTCTATTCATATACCATAACTTATTCAGCCATTCCCCAAAGGATTGGGCCTACATTCAATTTCCAATTCTTGCCACCACACAAAGAGCTGCTATATGTGGGTCTAGACCCAGTTCTCTGAAAGTCTAATTGGGTGATCTGGGTTAAATTACTTATTTTTCTTGGGCTTAGTTTCTTTTATTTCTAGGATGAATGAGGATGCATTTGAAAATGGTGGGCCCTTCTATGTTCTTTTATGACTCCTTTCAATTAAATGCTTATGACCGAGAATTTGTCTTCTAAACATCTAGTTTTGCAGTCAATCAACCAATACTTATTAGGCATTTACTATGTGCCAGCCTCTGTGCTAAGGGGATACCAAGAAAGGAAAAAAAATAAACTCACAACTAATGGGGAAGACAACATGGAAACAAAAGTAGTCAGACAGATACAATCAAAGGAAGAAGTAGTCCTATGTAAACAGAAATGAACAATAGTTTCATTTGTATTAGCTTTCATCTCATTTCATTGTTTTTAATATGTAAAATACTTTTTATATAAATATTTTTCAACTTAATTATTTTAAAATATATCTTATTTTAGTGATCATCACCAAAAGGATTTCATGAGAATAACAGAAAAAAAAGATTTCTAAAAGCAATTATTTTTAAGTATACAAACCAGACAAATGAAAATATGCTTTCCTATAAACATGGATTGCACTCTCCCAGCTTTTTTCAATGCTTAAAATGCTTTCCTTTACTGTTCATCTGCTGAATTCCTTCCCCTTCATTTAAGTTCAACTCAAATGCCACCACATGCTGTTGATGATTTTCCCATTCAGATTTCAAATAAAACTTTACTTTGTAATTCTCTAATGCACTTAAAACAAAATTATTGATGATATTGTATTATATTGATGGGTATCTTATTCTCATCTATATTATAAACTATTTGTGGTCAAATTTCTAGTCCTTAGAACAGTGCTCAGTACACAGTAGAAGGAAATAAATATTTTTTTTCCCTGAGGCAATTGGGGTTAAGTGACTTGCCCAGGATCACATAGCTAGCAAATGTTAAGTGTCTGAGGCCAGATTTGAATTCAGATTTTCCTGATTTCAGGGCTGGTGCTCTATAAATCTCTATTGTTATAGTCCTTTTCAGGTTCACTACTCTGAAGTTTAGTCTATATTTTAAATTATTTTAATGGGAAAAATAATTTTCCTATGAAACCAATGAGCTCACAATAAAAAAAATTATTCAGAATTTTGATGTGTGGAAATTATTAGCAAAATTTGTTGAGTTAAATACATGTCTCCTTATAATAAATAATGTTATACTTAAAAAAACTCACTCTTTACAATATATGTTTAATACCAGTTTTCAAGCTTACATTTTATGTATGTGATACATTTTTCAAATATATGCATACACTAAAATATAAATATTAAGATTTATTCCTCCAGTGTTCTTCTTTAGTAACTAAGGATATACCTCTATTGTTACCAGTATATCACTTTGCCAGTATAATACTATTTATGATCAAATGGGTTTTTTTCCTTTAATTCCTAAAAAGATTCCCAAGTAGAAATGACACCATCATTAAGATATTTGCTAAATGGCTCAAGAGGCTGCTATTAATGATTTGCAATATATCAAGTAGATTATATTAGTTTAGGAAGTAATAATTTCCATAAGCATTTCATCTGGGATCAGAAACTAAATTAAACACTTGAGAAAATAAAATCATCTAAAAGTTAGCATGGTTTCATCAAGAATAGGACATATTTAGGGCAGCTAGGTGGCATAGTGGATAGAGCACCAGCCCTGAATCTGGAGGACCTGAGTTCAACGTTGGTCTCAGATACTTAACACTTCCTAGCTGTGTGACTCTGGCAAGTCA
>JAJPUD010001589.1:120026-181881 GCA_023553655.1 Myrmecobius fasciatus
TCAAATCTGGTCTCAGACATTTAACATTCTCTAGCTGTGTGACCCTGAGCAAGTCACTTAACTCTAATTTGCCTCAGCAAAAAGCAAAAAAAAAAAAAAAAAATAGGACATGTAAAAATGACTCACTTCTTTTTTTAATGAGATTACCAAGCATGTAGACCAGTCAACCAATAAGCAATTATTATTATTAAATGTCTATCAGGGGCCAGGCCTGTAGTGAACATTAGACCAGAAGAATGCTGAAGTTTACCTAAATTTCAGCAATGTATTTAGCATAGCCTCTCATTCTATCATGAAAAAAAAAATAGGAAAAAGTACATTTAATGACTTTTCAAAAGAGTAGTCAATGGGAAAATGTTAATTTGATGGAAGGTCTCTACTGCAGTTCCTCAAGGATCTGAGTTTTCCCAACAATTTTATCAATGACTTGAATGAATATATAGTGTATCTGTCTAATCTTCAGTTGATGAGAGTCTGGGTTTCCTATTGAGTCAAGATCTAGATAAAGATCTTGACAGATAACAATGAACTGATTCTCACATCAAAAAAGGGATACATATGAAATATTACAAATTAATTCTCTTCAACACAAATATAAAATTGGAGTCATATATGATTAGGCAAGATTTTTCATGAAAAAAGTCAAAGGAGCTTTTTTTTGGAGAGGTGTATTACAAAGTCAATATGAGGCTTCACTGTGACACTGCTGCTTCCAAATCAGTGCTGCATTACTGAGAGGCATAGTTTCCCCAAATAAAGTGATAGTTTTATCCTACTCTACCCTTGTGAGAATATGGTGTTCATTTCACTTCACATTTTAGGAAGTACTTTGACAAGTCAGAATACATCCTGAGGAGGATGAACAGGGTAGTGAGGAAATTAGAGATTAAATTATTTATTAGAAGGATGCTAATTGAAGGAGTTAGTTATTTAGCTTGGAGAAGAAATAAAATGAAGAGATAGATGATAATAGCTGTCTTCAGTTATTTTATGTTAGAAGAAGGAATAGATTACCCCTGTAGATAGTATCAGGGAGTAATTGGTCGAAGTTGCAGTGAGTAGATTTTAGCATAAATTGAGGAAAAACTTAAAATTATAATGGGATACTTTGAATAGTAGTGATTTTCTTTTTACTGACAATTTTCAAGTTGACCTGATGTTGTAGAAGCAATTGCTTTTCAGCTATGGACTGAGTTGAATTCACTAGCTGGGCTTTGAAAGCTAATTCAAATTTTAATTCTATGAAGTTTTAATTATTGTTTTTTGTAAATAACCTTATCAAAATATTCTCATTTTAAAATAATCTCATTTTTGTAGACATATTCACATCCCCTTTGTCTTTATCTTTAGTCTGGTATGAATTAATTATAATATTATTCTTTAAAATTTGATTGATAAATATTATTGGTGGTGGTGAGGTAAGTTCTCAGTTCTTCTCTGACTTAATTTGGTCTTTAACACTTTTACCTCTTAATCCATTAAGTTAATTTCTTTGTGATAAGATTTTTTTTTCTCCGATTACTTGCTAGTGAATTTTGATAAGCTTGACAGGTTGTCCAGCTATATTATGTAGGAAGGAGTGACTGTGATGACTCATTTCCTCAGGAAAAAACACTGAGACACTGAAATATCTTATTTATCTGATATCATGGGGAAAATGAGATGTTCCACACAAGTAGATCTTCCACTTGACTGGTTTACTTTGTAGTATCAAAATACTAACAATTTAAACTATTTTTGATGAAAATCTTTCTAAAATGTTATTTCCTACTTCCTCACTTCTCAGAATATAATGAAAAATTTTTTCTTGAACAGCATTACAATATTTATCAACATCATCAATTATTATTATAGTGCTAAAGTATAGTAATATTTTCAGAATAAGGTGCTAGCCTTTTATACTCTTCCTTTCACTAGCAAGTTGCCAACAGTCACATTTGGATGCTGTTAGAGTCTCTCTTTTTTTAAAGATTCTTTTCTAATTTATAGCCTCTAATCTTTTGTAAGTTGGGGAACTCAATGATTGTTAGAATTATATGTGATATCACTGATTTAAGCCAATCGTCAGATTTTTTCAAGGAATAAAATATGGAGGCTTTATTATACCTGGCTTCATGACAGCTATTTTTGTGTTCAGAGGCCTTTTTTTTCTTACTCCCCAATTAATAGTTGTGTTCTTGATGTCTGAGGTTATTAGAAGTTGTGTCTTCTATAATCACTTGTATAATCAACTGACCACCACTATATATTCTGCCAGTGATGTATAACAGTAATGTTTTGTCTACAATTTTGGAGATACAAACCAGATAATAAACATGAATTACCTTATAAATAATCTTTACAAGTTCCATTTCAGTAAATGCCTTTCCAACATTATCATGAAAAAAATTAAGGATTTGACGTTCCCGTGCATTTCTGTGAGAAATGTATTCTCGAATTTTAGCTTCAGCATCATAGATGACTGGGCCATGTCCTAAATTAAAACATATTTAAAACACAAAAAATTTAGATAAAACATAACTTATTTATTCAACCAATTTAAAAAGATTTTACATGTTCTAAAAAAAAAAACCCATCACAGTTCTGGGACAAACTTTTCTGACTTGTATAAAGTTAGAATAAAATAAAATAATCTAAAAGAATAGAATTATGTTAAAGTAAAATATGTACATTAAAAATAATAAATCTAAAATGGAAGAATGAATGAGAATGTAAAACAATGAGATTTATTAAAATAACTGAGTAGTGGGAAGAATTACAATAAAACAATACCTCACATTTGAACTTTACTAATTTGGAAGTTTGGATAGTTCTAAGCAGTTTGTTATTTGTTATATTTCATAAATCATTTCTAAATAAAGATAAATTAATTGATTACACAATAGGCTGTAGGAAAGATGTTTAAAATATTTGAAAACAAAATATTTCAATTCTAAATCATTTCTATATTAGTAGAACAAATTGTTCTATTTATTAAAATAGACAGTCTAAGCACCTACTCATTAGCCTAATTTGAGTTCTTTAGGAGGCAGTAAGACATTTTTTCATTGCCCTTCTGCCTAATTTGTTTACATGAGTGTGGTTTTCCTATAGCATTAAGATGCAAAATGACACATATAGGATAAAAACTAAGAAGTGACTATGAAGTGGTATGGAGGTTAAAGTATATTGGTTAAAATTGGTTTAAAAAAAAAAGGTGACATTTTAAAATGTAAAAACAAAAAAACAAAAAACCCCCAAAACTTGCCAAGAGGTTTTTCAGAGAAAATATCATCTCTTCATTCTAGGGTGGCAAAAAATTATTCCCCAAATAGGTAGGTAGGGTAAGAGAATCAAGAATTGCTTTCAGCAAATAATTCTCTAGGCTCAGATGAATTACACTGCCATTAACTAACTGGTAGGTGTTATTGCTGAGCCATTACCAGGGATCTCTGAAGATGGTGGAGAATGGGAGGAAGGCTACAAAAGTCTGAAGGCCAAAATACTGCATCAAAATTTTAAAAGTGAGCAAGAAAATGAAGTTGATAAATGACAGACCTGTCATCCTGACTTCAATTCCTGGCAAAATTTTGTAATATATTATGATTGAAACAATCCAGTATGACTTGGTCAATAATAGGTCATGTGAAACCACTATCATTTACTTTTTTTGGTGAGGGTTAGAAAATACATTTTATTTAGATTTTATAAAAGCTTTTTAAGAAAGTCTCTTATGCGGAAAAGTTAAATGTGGGATAGAAATTGTTATTAATGATTCAGAATCAGTTTGGAAAATCTCTAGTGAAGGAAATCTAAGGGATCTGTAGGTAGTTGGGTGACATAGTATCTTAATATGGATTTGGAGTCAGGAGACCTAAGTTTGAAAATTTATTAGATGTGTGACTCTGGACAAGTTGCTTAAAATCTGTATGCCTCCATTTCTTCATTAGTAAAATGGGGATAATAATTGTTCCTAATTCTAAGTGTTATTGGGAAGATGAAAAGAGCTTATCCATGTCATATCTCTTCAAACCCTAAAGCCTTATGTAAATATTAATTATTATTATGATAATCTTGGGCTTGTGATAAATGTTCAAGTCATCTTTACCAATGACTTGGACAAAAAGCTTTGATGGCATACTGGCAGATGACAAAAAGCTAGGAAGGGCAGTTAATACAATGGATAAAAGAGTGAGGATGCCAAAAGATTCCAAAAAGCTAAACACAGGATGGAATGCAATGGGATCAGTTTTAATAAAGATCAACATAAAATATTAATCTTGAACTTCACAAGTATAATATGGAAGAAACATTGAGTAGGCAACAGTTTACATGAGGAAAATTTGGAGATTTTCATGGACTTAGTTTGATATGAATACTATAAAATGGTAGCCCCTTCAAAAAGTAAATTTTAGGCTGAGAGGCATATTATTTATGATTGGGGAGGATAATTATAGTGCTACTGTATTGTGCAAATAATATTAAACTGGACAGTGTCCAGAGAAGGGTAACTTGAAGAGTGAAATCACTTAAGACATGAAGTTCAGATAAAGGAATTATAGATGAATAATATAATATAATATAATATAATATAATATAATATAATATAATATAATATAATATAATATAATATAATATAATATAATATAATATAATATATGATATGATATGATATGATATGATATGATATGATATATATAATATAATAATAGAAATCTTAGGGGAAACATGTATCTTTAAGTATTTGAAAGGCTTTCATTTAAAAGAGGAAATTGAACTTTCTTTAAGGTTTCACAGGACAAAATAGGAGGGGATTGTAAGTTAATAAGTTTTTGCTTGAGAGAAGGAAAAATGTCAACAATCAAGAGTTGTCAAAAGTAAAATGGTTATTTGGAGGAGTGATGTCACTGTCTCCTAGTAAAAGCTTTAAGACTAGTTGTTGAATAAGTAGAGGGAATTCATGTTCAGATGTGAGCTATGGCTGGATGGACTTTAGAGGTTCATTCTGTAAAGGGGACAGACATTTTTTTTCAGTTCCAAAGAGTAAATTTCTGGAAAACAGTTCTCATGGATCAAAAACTATAATTATCTCTTTTTGTAAATTTTGATACCTATGTGAATTTGGGCAAGTGAGGTAAGATCTCTGGAATTCATTATTTTCTTCTTTATAAATAATAAATTACTAAGTATGTATTAAGCACCAACTATGTGTCAGGCATTTATATGACAAGGGATTAATAAGAGAGCTTTTGATCAATATGATCCCCTTTCTCCTCCTGAAAGAGTTATATAGTGATGGTTCCCTTTAATGGAAATAGAATAGCATATTGACACCTTACTGATTTAGAGACTAGGGCTTCTTTCTGATGACTAGTTATGGAGATTCAGAAGGGTATAATACTCTGATGAATTTTCATGTATTCCCCTCAAAGGGAAAGTGCTCTTCCCTTTGAGATGTATGACAATGAGAAAGTGTCCCATCACCCTCCTTTTTTCTTTCCTTTACCTTAGTTTTCTGATCTTTGGACTTTTGGAAGGTCAGGTGCCTGAACTTTAGCTATTGAATTTAAAGTGACCAGTGAAGCTACTTTCAAATCTGCTGCTACTTAGAAAACTCCTTTATCTACTAGTGACCTGTATTCTAAGAAATCTGGGAAGATACATAGTGAAGTGACTAATCATCAATACAATAACATATTAGAAAGACAAAAAACTTTGAAAGATTTTGGAATACTGATCAATACCTGATGAAATGTTTCTCATGATTGATATTGTTTTCAATGTGACCAGTGTGGGAATATTCAACATGCTTTACTTTACTATACATTTCTAAGTGGTGTTTAGCCTTTCTTTCTCAATTAGGCAAAGGGGGAAGGTGAGATGGGAGGTAAATAAATTGGGTTTTCTTTAAAAAGAGGGGGGGAATGGCTCTGCTTTGAGATCATGCTGCCTAGGGAATTCAAAGTCCCCTTTCTTCTCCATAATAGGTTAGGATTTAGGGCCATATCCCTGAACTGAACTACAGGCAGAGTTCAGTATGACTCAGTGCTGTGTGCTTTGTAAATTGTAATTTGTTTTTCTTGTTGCTGAGAAGGAATTCCTTCACTCTATGTTGTACTTTGGAAGAAGATACAAGGTGGAAGCAGATTAACAAGAGAAAAGGAAAGGAATGAGATCTAAAAGTAAAAGTTACAGAGACTGAGGTCGATTTGTTTTAATAGACCATGAAGTATGCCTGATATTCTGTCAGCCAATCAATGAGTTCCTTTGTGTTCTATCAATTGCAAGCAAACAATGGCCCAAACCCTATAATTTCATCTGTTTGATTGGGGAATTCTTCAATTTGATCAGAATCCCACATTTTACAATCTTAAAGGTTATTTAGGAAATCCCTTAATTTAACTGAAGTCTCCTTTGATTTATTCCCCTTAAAATAACGTATAGTAAAAGCATATGATGAAGAGTCTATGCTGGCTCAGTAAAACTTAAAGAGGGGAATTCTAGGATCTTGAGTCCTTGAAAATGAAGGTTCTTGAGTTCCTAAGAAAACAAGAGTTCCTGCATTTTAGTCAGACTTCCAGAGTGAAAACAGTTCTTTTAGTGTTTTTCTTTGAGAGAAGAATTTTCAAAGAGGACTGGCCTGAGGCTGAAGGACTAAATTAAGCCAAGAGAGGCTAGTGCTAGGTACTGTACTAATATGGGGAATTCAAAAAGAAGTAAAAGACAGTTCCTGCTCTCAGTTAAAAACTGTAAATGGTGTTAAGATAAAGGATTCTTGGGAAAACACCAAAAGAAATTCATAAGATAAAGTTAGAAAATATTTTAAAGGCCATCTAGGCCAGCCCTCACATTTTACAAATCACTCAGTTTCCCAGGAGTCATTCCCCCTGTTGATAGGCCTAGGTCTGCTAAGGGCCCTAAGAGTTGAGATTCTCTGGTTTATCTAAACTAAACTAAACTAAACCTCCAAGAAAATTTGAGTAAAGCTAATCTGTAATTCAAGTCTAAGTTTCCCCAAATACGGATGGATAGTGGTCCTTTCCCACAAAACTACACAGTGTTTGGATATCCAGTATATATCCATCTACCACAGAAAATGCCTAAGATATAAATTCAGGAACAAATATGGAAACATTAGACATTTAAATATCCTATAAGCCTCAACCTTACCCATGCTCCAGAAAGTAAAGATACTTTGTATGAGTGCTGAATAAATATTCCCCCATTTACTCCCAAAACAACAGTATACAATTCATAGTAATAAAATGAAAGATTACCAAGATTTCCTAGCTTCTCTTGGCTTAATCTTAAAGCTATACAATACTATGTGTATACACACAAATATATATATATACATACATATATATGTGAAAAATGCTATTCCGAGTTTCTAAACTTTTTCTGTGTTTTTGCTAGCCTTCACATGCCGTATACAGTTTCTGCAAAACTCCCCCCAAATTACCATTTAATTTCTTAACAACTTGTGATACACCAAAACCATGATGGGGAAAGTCACAAGACGGAAAGAATAATTGTACCTCACACATTGAACTTAATTCCCTCTTTCTCCCCTTTCCTCAATGGGACTTCTCCCTCTGATTTGCTAGTTTCTTTAAGAACCTCCATTTTAAGGGGTAGGGCTAGGGCAGCTAAATCTTCAATCCAGTCTGCATTCTTAACCCTCCTGGACTTTTTTTCTCTAAAATGCTATGCCAGGTACCTTTATAACCTTCCCCTCACCTTCCTTTCAGTTCCCTTTTATGTGCTATCTTCCTCCATTAGAATTTAAATTTGAGAGCACCGACCATCTTTCTTTCTGTTTGTATTTGTAATCCTAGCACTTGGCATGGTACCTGGTCTAGAGAATAAACATGTGCTCATTAACTTGCTAATTTCTTAAAAAGACCAAAAAAACCATGTAAAACAAATCTCAATACATATCTACATGGGTACAGCAAAACAAATTCCCACATTGGTCTTTTTTACATCTCATTTTAAGTATTTTAAGCTTATCATTGCTCTAAGTGATATCTTTAAATCTTCATTTTTTGGGGGATGGCTGCATTGATAAATATATTCTAAAAGCTTTCAAAGTTTTTCTCTATAATATTGTCAATTTATTTCAAATTCTGCTCCCTTTGCTCTGCACATTCACAAAAGTCCTCCCAGCTTTGCTGTAATTGCCCATTTCATCCTTCCTTCCTTTTTTTTTTTTTTTGGTTAAGGCAATTAGTGTTAAGTGACTTGCCCAGGGTCACATAGCTAGCAAGTGTTAACTGTCTGAGACCAAATTTGAACTCAGGTCTTCCTGACTTCAGGGCTGGTGCTCTATCTACTTCACCACCTAGCTGCCCCATTTCATCCTTTCTTACAGCATTAGTATCTGCTGAAGCTGCTCCCTGGGAGGAATGCTCCTCCAGTCTGACATTTTGACAACCTGCAACAAGTTGCTCTTTTTTCTTCACATTATCGACTTAACTCCCCCCTCCTCCTTGCTTGTTTCTTCTCCACTGTCAGTAGCAGAAAAACCATGAAGGCATTTCAAAGGTGGTTCTTCTCAGTAACTGTTTGATGAAAACCCTAAAAATAAGATTCTGTCTTCTTTACCTTCTAGACATTTTTGTCACCCCAGTCTTAAAAAATAAAAGGAAAACAGAATTACAGACTTGGTTGATGGTTGTCATACCTGTGACATAAACAATGGGTTTCTTTTTATAAGGACTGAGAATAATTTATAGATTTTTTAAAAATAGGCCATGGGTCTCATAGTCACTTCGTGTTATGGAAACACAGATGACAAAACAGAGGCTTGGAGAAATAAATTACTTGCTCAAAGTCAGAAGCTTGTAAGTGGCAGAGCTGAATAGGTCTCCTTATTCCTGATCTAGTTCTTTCTACTTCATAAACCCTAAAGAGTTTATAGAATCAAAATACCTGAGAAATACTAATTTAAGCCAGATTTCTTAGCAATGATAGAATTTCTGGAAAATTGACAAGAACTGCTCAGTATTTATCACTATATTATAATCCTCTCATGTTTGCAGAAAAATATTTACCTACCTCTCAGATTGCCTTTTAGGTACTTTTAACAAAAGGGGGCATCCTTAAGGACAGAACTCAATGAAGTACATTATTACTGTGTATTTTTTAAAAAACTTCACCCCATTACCCAACAAATGGGTACACACAAGTTGAAGCCAATTGCCTACCTGGGTATATCAAATCAGCTTTAACCTTTAATAGCTTTTCTAAGGACTTCATGTAATCATAAAGATCTTCAAATACTGTTGTTCCTTCTCCTAGAATGCAGTCTCCAGAAAAGATAGCATTTTCTTCTTCTAAAAGAAGAGCCATATGATCATCAGTGTGTCCAGGTGTATATAGAATTCTGGTCAACAGAAGAAACAAACAGTCATGAGCAATCATGGTATTTTAGAGTTAGCAGCAATAATGAGAAATCAACTAATACACACCTTTGTCTTCAGGTAAGGTCAAAGAAACTATCTTCTTCTAAAGGTGGTAGTTACATTACTGGAAAACCCTTTTGGGAATTAGCAACTGTCACCATCCAAAAGAATGAATTGCATGTGGTATGGGGAGTGTGGGTTAACTGGGCATTGCACTTAGACGTTTAGTAACCTAGTGATTGAGATAAGTCACTTAACAACTCTCAGCCTCAATTTCCTCATTTGTAAAATGAAGAGATTAGACATTGATGATCCCTCCTTTTTTATGTTTAAGTACCCACTCAGTAGTTAGTGCTAAGAGTAAAATATACTGTCTTTGTCCTCAAAAGATTTAAAATGATAATAGTATTTAAATAGAATTTTTGAGTTTGCAAATTACTTTACATGTAATCTTATTTTAATCTTCACAGCCCTGCTAGGTGTGGCCTATTATGCCCACTTTACAGATGAGGAAACAGGCTGGAGTCTAACTGACTTGACCAGAGTCACAGGGTTAATTAAGTATCTAAGAAAGGATTTGAATTCCCCTCCTGCTTGTCCTACTGATTCTTAGAATTTCAACATCATGATATAGCTACCTTGTCACTGGAGTACTGTACAACCATACCCTAATCCCCTTCTACCAAGGGAAAGTTCTTTGTGGGAACTTCGATAGTGGGGACGAGCCCAGGAAGGCCTTTCTTTGTACCTTTCCTATCTGAAGGATGCTTCTGATTCTCAGGACTTTTGACACAAGGTCCCATGGGTACTTTCTTTTCCTCTTTTTATTTTATATGCATTTTTCCCATTAGAACTGCCTGAACTGGGGGAAGCTAGGTGGCTCAGTGGATAGAGCATCAGTTCTGAAGTCAGGAGGAGACCTGAGTTCAAATCTATTCTCAGACACTAATACTTCCTAGCTATGTGACCCTAGGCAAGTCACTTAACCCCAATTATCTCAGGGGAAAAAAAGAGAATTTTTTTCAGTCTTCAAAAAATATATCCTGAATTTATATCACATATTCATCAACATATAACATGAACTGCCTGAACTGCCTCAGATCTTCCTGACTTCAAATGCAGTGCTTGTTGTCTTTAAAATAAGATTGTGCCTAGTACAATCTGTATTTTATGTTATGTTGATGAATCTGTGATATAAATTCAGGATATCCTTTACATTCTATATGTTATATACACACGTTTATGAGCCTCACTACACATATATTCACAAATGTCTTGGACTTCATCCAAAGCAGTAATGTACTGAAGTATGTAAAATACCACTGTTATATGACAGTCCTATACAAAAGACATTGAGGACGGCATTAGAAGGCTCTTGTGTGTGGCAAAAAATCAAATTGTCCTTTGGTATTTCTGCTTGGCTAAACTGGTACATGGCATCCTCTTTACATCAGGGCTACACATTCACACACACACAATTTATGAAAATATTAAAGTACATTTTATTTAGCTAAATTACTTAATTGGTTTAAAAATAAAACACTTTCTTTAATCAACTTTGAAAATACTAGAAATACACACACACACACACACACACACACACACACACATTTTCTTCTCCAAGGCCTCATCTTATTGTGGAATTATCTTTAATTTGTTGAAAAGTCTGGCAAAGACTGTTCAACAGAGTAAAATCTAGTAGGTTTTGCCAAACTGGAAAGGTTTTAAATGTGGGTCAGCTGAAAACAGTTACTCTCTGAAAATCCAGCCTGAGTTAAAGGGGCTCATTACCAGACAGCTGGATACCAGTTGATGAATTTTTTTTTTTTTTGGTCACAAAAACTCAGAGATCATTTTCTAAGATTTTTATGGGTACCTGAACAGATGAAATAATATATACCTTTTAAATATCGAAGTTAGTTTCTCAATGACTGAATTTTTTTGGTCATGTAATTATAGGTTAGGATTCCCATGCCCCTCCTCCCCTTTTCTTTTCACTCCTTTTTTTTTAAACTATTAAGAAACACCCTATTTTCCAGAGCTAAGGCCCAGCAAATAACCTATGTCCTGAGCCTGACATAACAATTCTTTTCATCCAACCTTTGGATGAACTTTGTTTTAGCATAAGCCCAGAATTGTTTCACATCAGCTCTAGATGATCCCTGAACTCAGAGAAGCACCTGTAAGAACTACATTCTGGTCACGAAGCCCTGTTATGATTAAAGGTTTTTGCTCTTTGATGCTGTTATGCCTTCATTGTTATAGATACAGCTCACTGAGTACCTACTGTCATTTGTATCAAGGCCTGATCTTGCAGGGGGGTGGGGAATGGGGGAAATGAACTCAATATCAGAGCAGTCCCCAGCATATGTGTCTAATTTTTTCCTCCAAAGGAATACAGAAAACTTTCTGTTTATAACCACTATTAGCTCTTTGGTTTTATTTAATTTTTCAGATTTAACAGTGATTGTGATAACCTTTGTGAGCTCTTTATTTTTTTTTCTTCCTAGAGTTAGCAGTGATTGTCTAACCTCTGTGGCTCTTTAATCATTTTTTTTCAACATAGTTCCCTTCAAACCTTTCCCTGCTGCTTATTTTTTATATCTATTTCTGTTAATAGCATTATTATTGTCCTAATCTTTAAGCTCTACGATCTGAAGCTGCCTATGACTTATTCCTCTCCCTCTAGGATTGAATTAGTTTTCAAGTTCTGTTAAGTCTACTTCTACAACTCTATATTGTTCTTCCTCATTTGAGGAAACTCTCAAAGGTGATTAATGAACTCAATTACTAAATCCCATAGCCTTTTCTTCATCTTCCTCCCTTTTACCTTTCTTCAGTTCTGGGTCATCCCAATTTCTAGTAATTGCCCTGACCTCCTGTGACAATGCTTTCTTTTGTTGGTTTTTCTGGCTTCTCTTTCACCTCCTGCTCCCCTCAGGCCCTGCTCTGTAACCCCTTCCATTTCTATACTCTCTTGGCAATCTTACCTATTCCAATAGAGTCAGTTATAGCATCTATGCAGATGAATTCTAAATTCATCTAAGTTTAAGGTCTTACTTGAACTCCAGTTTGGTATCTCTGTCAGATGGACATCTTTATTTGTATTTCTTTCCAGCTCCAGAAATATATATCTAAAACCAAACTAATTACTTTCATACTCTAAAGTATCTATTATCTCCTCTATACTTCCTGATTTCTGGTGATGACACCATCATCAGTCACCCCAGATGAATTTTACTATTTCCATCACCCCCTGTCCAATTAATTATCATAGCCTATTCTTTCTACTTTTACTATATCTTTTGAATCTCCTCTACTCACATTATTGCCATGCTATTTCAGGTCCTCATTGTCACTCCTCTGGTCTAATATCAGAGCTTTATCATCTTCTTGCTTCTAGTCTCTCTTCTGTCATTCAAATAGATTCCAAAATAAACTTCCTAAGGCATAATTCTGAGCTAATCTCTGCTCTGCTTAGAGCAGAGCTTCTTCAGTTTCCAGCACAGAACAGAAGTGTTTTGTTTCTTTGACATTTAAGGCTCTCTAACTTAATTCCACCTGCTTCACACCATTTCCCTTTATGTATTTTATTTTCCTGAAAAACTATTACCATATAGACTATCCTTCATTCCTAGAACATACTCTCTTTTTGTCTCTGTCTTTGAGTTTTTAAATTCCTTCAAAACACAGATGACACCTTTCCCTAATCCTTCTTACATGAAAGTATTCTTTTTCTTCTTGAATATTATTAGAAAAGCATTCTCTGCTTTTGCCCTTTTATTTTCTACTCTGTATCATATTTGTACATATGGAATATTCTCCCAATAAGCACTCTTTGGTTTTGCATTTCCTGAATTTAGCACTTGTGCTTCATACTTAGTAAATACTTAAACCCTTGTTCATCTGAACCTGACTCCATTTCAACAACCATCAGCATGAGTGTGGTCCCTAATTCCCTATCACTTGGATTGTTACAAAAGCAATTTAACCTTTCTTCAGGTTATTACATTATAATCTAACTTGTACATTGCAAGCAAATTGTCTTCCTATTAAACAACTTTTATCATATTTCTAGCATACTTAAAAAAAAACCTTCATTGACTTCTTATTGCTTATCAAATAGTGAACTCCATAAAGATACCAAGCAAGGAAAACCTTCATATAATCTGCCTCCAATGCCCCTTTCCTACTTTACCTTAGCATACTTTCTTCATTTATCCTATACCAATGAAACTAGATTGCAGACTATGTTTAGGAAACATCAAACAATTTTGTTAATCATGTGCCTCTGTTCAACCAAACCCTAGAACCTGGATGTCTTCTATTTTCATTGAAATATCATCTATTCTTCAAGGTCCAACTCAAATTTTATTTCTTCTATAAGCTATGTAGCATCCCCCCCATTCTCCCAAATATTCTTTTGCTCTTCTGAATTCTTACTGCACTTTGTATTGTTTTGCGCACATAAAGTCATAATAGAACTGGAAGAGATCTTAGGGATGGAGGACAACTTTCTGATTTTACAAAGAAACTGAGATCCTTAGAGGTTAAATTATTTATTCAGGCTCATAGAGATTGTGAATTTCTGAGAATGGATTCAAATCTGGGTCTTCCTAACTCTGAACCAAGTGCTCCTATAGCACATTGTCACATCTTTTCTTTCATACAAGGGGTAAAGGGATAATTATATTACATAATCTTACCACATTTTAGTAAAATGATTTCATGGATTGCTGTGGCTGAATAGTTACCTAATGATCAACTTAGCTTGGCTAGTTCCTGGACAGGAAATACATAATTCATTATTGGGTCTATGTTTGAAGCCTTTCCAATTTGACAGGTTCAGTCAGAGCTTATTCTTATTTGGTAATGAGAATACTAGGTTTACTTTGCTGGGTTGCTTGACTGGAATAAGACTTCATTTGAAATAATGATGGTTAGACTGGCTTGAGGCACCACCTCGTAATAATAAAGCCAACAAAGGTTGGCTAGATAGGTTTTCTGGGAGCTTGTAACTGATTGGCAAACAAAACTACATTACAAAGATCTTAAAGGCTGTAGCTAAAACCTAAAGGCTTTTAAGAAGCTGAAATGATCTTGTTTTCTTTTTGTTTAAATGCTAAACATCATCCCATTACATATTTGATATGTCCTTTGTAAAATGGTTTAAAACATTTTTGTATTTAAGTGTGATATAGTGAAGATGAAAAATAATACAGGTGCCAATGTAATGTGAAATCTAATTTTTTTTCAGAATTGGTATCTGACAAACATATAAATCAAATTTTCTGCTTTACAAGACAAATGTAGCATAGAAAAACCTTAGAGTACACATCAGTTGAATCCTTTGGAAACTGAAGAGTGATTCATAAGGATGTGCAATATTTCCTGAGTCTTATTTAATGAACTGGTAGGTTTCCTTAAAAATATTAGAAGTTATGTGAGAATATTTCAGATCTATTTTTTTTTCATAATTTCTCTCAGCATGATCAGGTACTTATACTAGACTATAGGGGAATACATTTCAAAAAGTTCAGAAAAGGGCAGATTTAAGTCTATGGTTATAAACTATGAAAATAATACTGGTAATACCTATCTTGGGGTAATTGTGAAGACAAGTGAGATAACATACTTTGCAAACCTTAAAGCATTCTATAAATGTCAGATATTATTATTCTTACTTCCAATGAAATGCAAGGTCATATTCAGAAATTCGTTTAGAGGCTTTTTCCCCCTGTGATTGCAACAAAAGGCTATATTATACTTCCCCCCTTTCCACTCTGAGGGCTCCTAGTTCCTCAAAGGGTTTCCTATTATAATTTCCCAGGGTCACATGCAATACTACTACTGCTGTTCTTCCTTGTTTTGAAGAGGATCAATGACACCAGGGGGGTGATGTCTTGACTTCTAAGTGAATTGGATTTAAGTGAAGTAGAGTTGCACAAAGTTGTCATCTTCTCTTTCTCTTCCAGAGTCATCAACATTCAGTGACAAGACAAAAAGTCATGATTATTGGTGATGGTTTCGGATGCAGTGGATGACTCTGTTGTCTCTGATGTCTAACCAAGCTCTAAGTGCTCCATAGTGCCTGCTTCAGCCACCTTTATGGCTGCTAGAACAAATTATTCTTATCTGTCAATTCTTACCTGCTTGGAATAGATATTCCCCTAACTCACAATGGATTTGAGGCCTGTTGGTTAGCCTTAATCTGGGTTAGCCCATTTGCTGAGAAGGTGCTCAGAGTGGACTAGCATCTTGGGTATGAGCGCTTGTCAAGCCCTCATCTTTAGGGACTGCTCATCTACTTTTGGTGAGTACCTCTTAGTCAACCCTCGCCTGTGGTTCCAAGAAACTGTAGCATGAGCAGATGCCATGTTATTATATTACTATCACAACCACCACTATTACTACTTTTTAATATTTAGGCAGGACTTGAAGGTTTACAAAGTACTTCCCTAGAACAACTAGGCAGTTCAAGTAGTTATCTTATTTTAAACATAGGGAAACTGGGGCTGACTTGCTTCTGATTACATAGGTAGTAAATATCAGAGATTAGATCTAAACTCAGGTCTTCTGAATTAAAGTATACTACTCTTTCCAATAAGAAAGCCAATGTCAGAACTTAAAAAGCTTTCGCTTTCTTATTTAAAAAACCTGTGCCTTCAGCAAGTATGGAAATATGTATACATATATTTGACTTGTCAAGTATTTTAATATAATTAACATGTAGTGGACTTCCTGCCATCTAGGGGAGGGGAGGGGACTAGGGGGGGGGGAAATTTGTAGTGGAAAGCTTTGTAAGGGTCAGTGTTGAAGAACTACCCATACATATGTTATGCAAATAAAAAGCTTTAAAAAACAAAACAAAACAAACAAAAAAAACCCTGTGCCTTTCTGCTTCTGTCCCTACCTACTTGCCAAGGCAATCTCTATCACTTTTCATCTGGAAATTGGAATACCAATGGCACACTTGATGAAATACCTCAAGTCCTTTTATAATGAGGGCTGCAGGCCCACAGATACATACTCTAAAATTTAAGGCAAGGAGTCAAAAATATTACCCTTTGAAATTAAACCTAATAAGAAATAAAAACAAATGATATTTTTGCACAATTTTCTTGCTTTGTGAAAGGATTTGTAAATAAATTGTTTAAGAGGGTAAGTCGTCATGCCCATCAGAAGAAAGCATATTTACTGGATTTGAAGTCAGAAGGCTTACATTTGAGTCCTGATTTCTGATACATAGGGTATGACTTTGGGTAAGGTTTTACCGTTCCTCTCACATAGCATATTATCTCCATCTCTTAATCTTTACATAGCTTGTCCTTCAGATGGGAGCCAAGGATTTAGAGGTGAAATACTATGCATTAGAACAGTAAATTCACTATTTCTCATGATTCTCTGAATTTATTACATTTGTCATTCCTTATGCCATAATAATATTTAATTAATTACTAAAGTTTCTTCAGCCATTCTTCAATTCTTAAGCTTATTTTATTTCTAGCTTTTTGCTAACTTAGTAAATACTCCTTTAACCTTCTTAAACAGAGTACAACTAACATGATTTAATCTTTCCTTATTTAGTGTTATCTTTAGGAAATTAAGTTGTTATACTGTTGTATAATGAATGTCCTTGGGAGCTCCTGATCTGTGGATGACTATTTGCTCCTCCATGAGAAAATCCTAAACTGCTATGTTTTTTGAGTTCTTATGGCTGCTTCTGTTCTGTTTAGGAAGCAATTTTCTGATATTGATCTAGTTTTCCTAAGTGGTCCTTCCTACTGGGAAATAAATGTATTTATTGATCATCCTACACCAATATTCTAGTCTACTTAGTAGCTTTATTTTTAAATGGAAATTAATAAGAAATCTAGGTCATATATCCTAATTGACTGTAAATTTGGTTAACCTAGGTTAAATAATGCTGTGACCTGATCATGAGTTTCTAAAAGTACAAAATTGAAGACCAGGACCTGAATCCATGGATCCTGTCAAGATGCAGGTACCATCATAGGCTCAACCTGAACAGCTCAATATCCTGCCATATCAACAAAGTAATGTTTATTATTAATCCATATATAACTATTAAATTAATTTGGAAAATAAATTATATAAAATTTAATTAATTAATAATTATATATAAATTAACAATAAACATTAATTTGTTGTTAAGACAGGATATTGGGCTGTTCAGGTTGAACCTATGATGCTTGTAAGGACTTCATGTGAGAAGCAAAAGCGCAGAACTATTATATTAAGAAAATCATTTCAAGAAACCCACCCAAAATCCCTTTAAAGATCCTATTAGACCATATTTTGTGATTCACAGAGTTGAAAGAACATTGTACTAAAAGAAAGAACTCTAGGCAAATGCATGAGTATCTATTAATTCAACTTTACTTTTCTGCTCAACAGATTATAGACCCATAGATCTATAAGTACTAAAGTAGGTGGATAGAAATTGGTTTTTGAAAAGGTTTTGGTTGTTCTTGGGTAGAATGTGATTTAAAAAACAAACAAACAAACAAAAAAAAAAAAAACAGCTCATAAAACAGTTAAGTATTTACCTGAGAGTGGCTCCTTCTGTTTTAATCACATCTCCATCTTTCAGATAAACATATTTTTGCTTGTTGTTTCCTATAACTTCTTCCTTGAAAGGATTGCGTGGAAGCTTTTTAATGCAATAATCAGTGCCTGGTCACAAAATACATGTCACATTAAAAAAAATCAAAGTTATGTACTTTAGAGGACATTCAGGGTGTTATACTTGCAATTACCAGAAGGAAAAAGTTACTTCCTTAAATTTCAAGGAAATGAGGAAGACCCAGAAAAACAGGGGATAATGATAACTAAAGCCAAAATGTAGAATGAGGCAACCAGAATTTTCTCAAGGAGCACTGAGTTTAGAGGGTATCAATAACACTTGTAGTTCTTTAGCAAAAAACAAAAACAAGAGTTTAGTACCTAGTGGGCAAAAATAATTTTCAAAATAGGCTATTAGACTTTGAGGTGAAATAAGGTTCATCTTTTGCTCCACCCTATTCTCCCTCAGTAGTAAACCTGCATCATTCCTGTCAACTGAAGGTAAGCTTGCACCAAGGGTGGTTTTAGTATTTGAATGCCTTAGATACAAGAATTCTTAATTGCAACTCTCACACAGCAGCATGTATCTGGAATGCTAGCAGTTTCTTGCATCTTATAGATAGTCTTTCCAGAATGCCACATTTTCTAAGCCTTTCTATATAAGCATGTATATATCTCCAGTCTCTTTTGTTAACATGCATTTGAGAAATAGTTCCTTTAAATCTTAGTCAGCTTTGAAAACTTCTAGTGGCCAGCACTGTAGTCAAGAGAATATGAATTCAAATCCAGCAGCAGACACTGTATTGACAGCTGTGTGACCAAAATTAATCTTGGGCACAAATTAATCTTGATTGCTTCCAAAAACAAAACAAAAAAGCTTCTAAGTATTGATGAGACAGTAATGCAGACTCTTAGGAATGCTTTTTATAAAGGATTTCCCTGCTCTGAATTTTGAAGAAAAGATAACAATGTGGTGCTGACACTGGACAACTAGACGTAATATGGCTGAACAGATATAAGGTTAGACTTGGAGTCAGGGAGAACTGGATTTGAATCTCACTTTAGAAATTTATTTATTTTATTATTAAAACTTTTATTTGCAAAACGTATGTATGGGTAATTCTTCAACATTAACCCTTACAAAGCTTTCTGTTACAAATTTTTCCCCCCTACTCCCCACCCCTCCCCTAGATGGCAGGACATCCACTACATGTTAATTATGTTAAAATACTTGACAAATTGAATATATGTATACATATTTCCACACTTACCATTTTTGTGCAAAAGAAATTTTATCTACAAGAAAGAAAAATCAGAGAAAGGAAACACAATGCAAGCAAACATCAAGAGAGAGCATGAAAATGTTATGTTGTGGTCCACATTTCACATCCTTCTCTCTGGGTGTATATGGCTTTCTTCACTGAACAATTGGAAGTGGTTTGAAACATTTCATTATTGAAGAGAGCCATGTCCATCAGAAGTGATCATCATATAGTATTGTTGTTGCCGTGTATAATGATCTCCTAGTTCTGCTCAGTTCATGCAAGTCTCTCCAGGCCTCTCTGAAATCGTCCTACTGGTCGTTTCTTACAGAGCAATAATATTCCGTAACATTCATATACCATAATTTATTCAGCCACTCTCCAATTGATGGGCATCCATTCAGTTTCCAGTTTCTAGCCACTACAAAAAGGGCTGCCACAAACATTCTTGCACATGTGGGGCCCTTTCCTTCCTTTATGATTTCTTTGAGATATAAGCCCAATAGAAACAATGCTGGGTCAAAGGGTATGCACAGTTGTTTGATAACTTTTTGAGCATAGTTCCAAATTGCTCTCCAGAATGGCAAGATCCGTTCACAGTTCCACCAATAATGCATCAGTGTACCAGCCTTCCCACATCCCCTCCAACATTCGTCATTATCTTTTCCTGTCATTTTAGCCAATCTGACAGGTGTGTAGTGGTACCTCAGAGTTGTCTTAATTTTCATTTCTCTGATCAATAGTGATTTGGGGCACCTTTTCATATGACTACAAATAGTTTTAATTTCATCATCTGAAAATAGTCTGTTCATATCCTTTGACCATTTATCAATTGGAGAATGGCTTGAATTCTTATAAATATGAGACAATTCGCTATATATTTTAGAGATGAGACCTTTATCAGAATCCTTAAATGTAAAGATGATTTCCCAACTTGATGCTTCCCTCCTAATATTGTCTGCATTGGTTTTGTTTGTACAAAAACCTTTTAATTTAATATAGTCAAAATTATCTATCTGATGTTCAATTAAGAGTTCCAATTCTTCTTTGGTCATAAATTTATTCCATCTCCACAGGTCTGAGAGGTAAACTATACTATATTCCTCTAATTTACTTATAATATCAATCTTTATATCCAGATCATGAACCCATTTAGATCTTATCTTGGTATGTGGTGTTAGATCACTTTAGAAATTTATTAGCATGGCCTTGAAAAAGTCACAACCTCTGTAAGCTTCACAGTATTTAATGTCTACCTCAGGATTATTATGAAGATCAACTCCAATCAAATCAAATGTGATAAATGCCTTTAAAGCACTCTGCAAACTTTAGAAAGCTCTATTTAAATGTCAGTTCTTATAAAAAGTAGGCCTATACTAACTCTCCACTGGTTGAAAAAAAATTAATTGCTAAGTATTTGAGTGACTTATTTGGAGCAACAGGGAAAAACGCTGTTCTCAAGAACCATAGTTTGTTTAACTAATACACACACACACACACACACACACACACACACACACACACACACACACACACACACACACAGAGTTACTATCTTTGAAGCCTCTTTCCCTCAAATGCATTCCTACTTCTACTGCCATCACACTAATTCACACTCTTCTTACCTCTCATCTGGACTATTCTAATACAGCATCATGATTAATGTACTTGCCTTCTGATTCTTACTCCTCTGATCTATCTTTCGCACTACACCAAAGTTAACTTTCTGATAAGAGGTGTGACAATTTTATTCTCCAGGCAAAAATCTTCAGTGACTTTTCAGTGCTAACCACATAAAATACAATTAGGCTAGCACTCAAAACTGTCCACAATCTGGATCCAATCTATCTCTCCAGCCTTTACAATGTATTGTCTTTTTACACAGACTATGTTTCAGGCCAACGGAACTATTTGTCATTTCCTGAATCTCTACCTGCTCTTTCTATACTTTATTCTTTATACATGGAAAGATTTCCTCCTCCATAACAGCCATTCAAATTCTTTTCTTTCTTTCATAGGATGTATATAAAATAGTAGAAAGAGTGTTGGATTTGGATGTAGTATTTGGATTAGAATCTCATCTCTGATACAAACAAGCTGTGTGGCTTTAGGCAAGTCACTTCCAAAGTCTTAGCTGAGTCTTTGTTTCCTGTTGCTAGTATTGAATGAGATACAGTAATGCATATAAAATATTTTTTAAGAATTTAAGTTGTAGGGCGGCTAGGTGGTGCAGCAGATAGAGCACCAGCCCTGAAGTCAGGAAGACCTGAGTTTAACAGACACTTAACACCTCCTAGCTGTGTGACCCTGGGCAAGTCACTTAACCTCAATTGCCTCAGCAAAAAGCAAAAAAAAAAAAAAAAAAGATTTTAAATTGTATGTAAAAAGCAGCTACCATCATTGAAAGTTTAATATAAGCAATATTTATTGAAATTTTGCCTGAGAGGCAAAGTCAAGATGGTAGATAAAGAGAGAGCAAGCATTAGAGTCTAGCTCTTTCCCCAAACTTCTTTGAAAAGAATTAGAGTGCATAAGACTGAATTCTCATCAGGAAAACCAGTAAGAAACTATAGTGAGTCATCTTTGAACCCTGAGTAGGTTGGGGAGATTAAGATATCTTTAGACATTGGGGAAAGTATTGAATAAAGTGTACTGTGAAAGCTATCTCAGAAGATGGAGACTGCTCTAAAAACTGAGTGAAGGTTGGCTGTGCCCTAGGGCCAGGTTTCTTTCTCCATGTGAGAGATCACATGGTTTACAAGGATCAAGACCATATAGCCCTTTTCTTTGTGAGACTAAGCTGGGGTTACCTTAGCACTGACACTCCCATAGAAGGTAATTTAGTAATCCTAAAGATGTGGTTGAGTTGAAACTTTTTCCTCATTTATGACTTGGAATGTGAGGTCATTTGTCCTGGTTAATCAGAGCAAAGATCCAACCTATAGGGAGTATTACCCCAGGCCCCTATATAATTCTTGTCTGTTAATTGGGGCTGGCCTCTTCTTGTCTGACTGCTTGTTGGGGGATGCCCTTTCTCGTGAGATAAAATTCCTTTTTGCTTTTACCTGGAGAAATCTCCTTAATTTATTTGATTTATTCGAGCCTGTGTCTTTGTCCCACATGGTGTCAATGGTATTGGTAGAGAGCTTTTTAGTGTCCAGGTTCTGAGAGGAGGTACGAAAACGGATTCCAGGGGATCCCTGAGCAAGCTCTGGGTGCAGTAACAAGTATCCTCTGGCAATTTCATCACTCACTATGCAGTGCTAGGTCATAGATACAGGACAGAAATGAATGGCTGTACGTGTTGATCCTATCTATGACTGACGATGGAACAGAACAAGAACTTGGAAGCACATGGTAGCTGTGTGTCTCTGGTCCCAAGGCTGAAACACAGCATAACAGAACAAAGAGGAATTAGTAGTTTAGTCACTCTGAACCTGTGGAAACTAGTAGCAGGCCAATAGTGGTTGAGTCAGGAAGCAATTGACATAAAATTCCCAACCAGAAACAAACTCAGGTCAGGTATATTTGCAGAACTCAGAAGGCAGTAAGCAGACCCACCTCTCCTCCATTCTCTTCCCCCCAAACCCACTCTGGAAGTACTGAAAGCTTGTAGGTCCTAGTCAGAACTTTCAAAGCAGAAAAAGTTTGTAAGAGAACAAACATCTCCCCTTTCCTTACTACTCCACTGAACTGTGCAGAGCTTAACCATAACAAAGTCCAAATTCAAGATATTGGCTGAATGAATGAGCAAATAAAAAAAGAATAATATCATAACGAGATATTATGACAATAGAGAAGCTCAAGCCATAAACAAAGAAGAAAATAAAAAGATCAACCACAAACTTTACAAGCAAATGCAATTTAGACAGAAGTCTAACAGGAATTCCTAGAAGAATTAAAGATCTCAATAATGATTTTAAAAACCAAGTAAGAGCAACAGAGAAAAGAATAGAGAAAAGAGACAAAGGTTAAAGAAGAAAGATATGGAAAGAGAACTAAGAGCTTGGAAAAAGAAGTACAAAGCCTTACTGAAGAAAATAAGTTTTTGAAAAATGGAATTAGCTAATTAGCCAAATGGAAATTAATGATTCCATGAGACAAAAAGAAATAATAAAACAAAGGCAAAAAACTGAAAAAAAAAGAAGAAAACATGAAATATCTCATAGGAAAAATAAGTGACATGGAAAATAGATCGAGGAAAGAGAATTTTATAATCACTGGACTACTTAAATAACTACAACAATAACAAAAAAGCCTAGAAATCATATTTCAAGAAACCATATAATAAGTTGTCCATTAGAAGGCAAAATAGAAATTGAAAGAATCCACTAGTCACCTCCTGAAAGAGATCCCTAAAAGAAAATTCACAGGAACATTAGGCTGTAACAGCCAAAATCCAGAGCTACTGGGTGAAGGAGAAAATACTGCAAATAGGAAGAAGGTATTCAAATTCCATAGAAACAAAATCAGAATCACACAAGAATTAGTTAGCAGTCACCACAATAAATAAATGAAGAATTTGGAATGAGATTCTAGAAAACAAAAGATCAAGACTTACAACAAGAATAATCTGGGCAGCTAGATGGCGCAGTGGATAGAACACCAGCCCTGAAGTCAGGAGGACCTGAGTTCAAATCTGCTTTCAGACACTTCCTAGCTGTGTGACCCTGGGCAAGTCACTTAACCCCAATTGCCTCAGCAAAAGGCAAAAGGCAAAAAAAAAAAAAAAAAAATAGTCTACTCACCAAAACTGAGTATAATCCTACAGGGAAAAAAATGTAACATTAACAAAAGATGAAAAAACCAAAGCTAAATAGAAAATGTGACATACAAAAGAGTCAAAAGAAACCTTTTTATAAGATGAAACAAAAGTGAAAATCATAAAGGTCTAAATAATACTAAACTGTTTACATTCTTATATGGGGAGATGATATGTGAGCCTCTCAGAATTCTATCAACACCAGAGGTCACTAAGGAAGTCTAATTTGACAGAGGACTTGGATGTTGTGTTTCCAATAATGTCAATTAAAAAAAAAAAAAAGAATAGAATGGGTGGGGAAAAGGAATGTACTGGTAGAGGAAGAAGAGAATGAAAATAAAATTATCTTACATAAATGGTGTGTGCCAAAATTTTATGCAGCAAGAAGGGGGCAATAGGGAGGACTTATGACACTTAAACCTCACTTGAATAAAAACTACTCATAGGAGAAAGGGTACACATATACACATGAGTACAAAAACATATCTTAACCAACAGGCAAATAAAAAAGAATGTGGTTAAAGGGAAAGGGTAGAATAAAATGAAGAGCAGATTATGGGAGATATTAGTCAGAAAAAAAAAAACAAAAAACAGATTCTTAAAGACAAGGATTGTGGGGAAAAAAAGAAATGGATAAGTATAAAAGAATAGCACATAGAAAAACACAAGTTAGCCATCTAAAAGTGAATATAAATGGAATAAACTTACCCATAAATTAGATGAGAAGAATGGATTAAAAACAAGAATTCAATAATATACTTGGAACTAAAAACGACATAGAGAACTAGCCCAAACATCCTGGAGAAGAGTTTGGACCTACGTCCAAAGGACTGACTATAAAGCTATGCATATCCTTTGACCCAGCAATATCATTTCTAGGTCTGTACTTCAAAGAAATTTTTAAAAAAAAGGATCTATAAGGTACAAAAATATTCACTGCAGTTCTTTTTTGTGGAGGCAAAGAATTAGACATTGAGGAGATGCTCATCAATTGGGAAATGGTTGAACAAGTTGTGGTATACAGTTTTGATGAAGTGTTACTATGCTATAAGACATGATGGGAGGATTAGTTTCAGGAAGAAAAATGGAAACTGATGTAAAATGGAGGGAGAACAATTGAGATATTGTGACAGTAACAGCAAGGTTGTAATGATGATCAACTGTTAAAGACTTGGCTACTTAGATCAATAGAATGATCCAAAATAATTCCAAGGAACTTAAGATGAAAATGCTAGCCATCTCTAGAGAACTGATGAACTAACTCTAAGTGAAAACTGAAACCTAATTTTTTTCTGCTCTTTTTTGATATTGATAATATGGAAATATATTCTGCATGATTTCACATGTATAACTGATAACATTTTGCTTTCTTTCTCAGTGAGTGGGGGAGGGAAGGAGATTATTTTCTTTTTAAATTCTGAGTTCCAAATTAAGTTCAAAATAAATAATAAAAGATAAGAAAAAAACAAATAAACAACAAAAAAAGAGATACACAAAGAATTAAAATAAAGCCCTGAATATAGAATTGAGCCACTATTGGAGATCCTTGAATGGCAGAAGCATTTGAAATTGATTTTATAGATTATGATCATGGGATCAGACATCTAAATGTAGAAGTAATATTAAGAAATCATCTAGTCAAACAATTCACAACTTTAGCAAAGTTGCAGGATTTAAAATAAATCCACATAAATCATCAGCATTTTTATATATTACCAACAAAGTTCAGCAGCAAGAGATACAAAAAGAAATTCCATTCAAAATAACAGATGATACCATAAAATATTTGGGAATCCATCTGCCAAGAAAAAGTCAGAAACTATATGAACTAAACTACAAAATACTTTCCACACAAATAAAATCAGACCTAGTCAATTGGAAAAACATTAAGTGCTCATGGGTAGGCCGAGCGAATATAATAAAAATGACAATACTACCCAAACTAATTTACTTATTTAGTGCCATACCAATCAAACTCCCAAGAAATTATCTTACAGATCTAGAAAAAATAGTAGCAAAGTTCATTTGGAAGAACAAAAGGTCACAAATTTCAAGGGAATAAATGAAAAAAAAGAGATGAAGGTGGCCTTGCTGTACCAGATCTAAAACTATATTATAAAGCAGCGGTCATCAAAACCATTTGGTACTGGTTGAGAAATAGAGCAGTCGATCAGTGGCATAGGATAGGACATCAGGACAATCTAGGTAATAACGTTAGCAATTTAGTGTTTGATAAACCCAAAGGCCCCAGCTTTTGGGATAAGTACTCATTCTTCAGCAAAAACTGCTGGGAAAATTGGAAACTACTTTGGAAGAAATTAGGGCTTGACTCACACCTAACACCACATACCAAGATAAGATCTAAATGAGTTCATGATCTAGATATAAAGAGTGATATTATAACCAAATTAGAGGAACATAGGATAGTTTACCTCTCAGACCTGTGGAAATGGAATAAATTTATGTCCAAAGAAGATCTGGAACTCTTAATTGAACACCAGATAGATAATTTTGATTATATTAAGTTAAAAAGTTTCTGTACAAACAAAACTAATGCAGACAATATTAGGAGGCAAGCATCAAGTTGGGAAATCATCTTTACATTTAAGGGTTCTGATAAAGGTCTCATCTCTAAGATATATAGAGAATTGACTCAAATATATAAGAATTCAAGCCATTCCCCAATTGATAAATGGACAAAGGATATGAACAGACAATTTTCAGATGATGAAATTAAAAATATTTATAATCATATGAAAAGGTGCTCCAAATCACTATTGATCAGAGAAATGCAAATTAAGACAACTCTGAGGTACCACTACACACCTGTCAGATTGGCTAAAATGACAGGAAAGGATAATGACAGGTGTTGGAGGGGATGTGGGAAGACTGGGACACTGATGCATTATTGGTGGAACTATGAACGGATCCAACCATTCTGGAGAGCAATTTGGAGCTATGCTCAAAAAGTTATCAAACAACTGTGCATACCCTTTGACCCAGCATTGTTTCTATTGGGCTTATATCCCAAAGAAATCATAAAAGAAGGAAAGAGCCCCACATGTGTAAGAATGTGGCAGCTCTTTTTGTAGTGGCTAGAAACTGGAAACTGAATGGATGCCCATCAATTGGAGAGTGGCTGAATAAATTATGGTATATGAATGTTACGGAATATTATTGCTCTGTAAGAAACGACCAGTAGGACGATTTCAGAGAGGCCTGGAGAGACTTGCATGAACTGATGCTGAGTGAAGTGAGCAGAACCAGGAGATCATTATTCAAGGCAACAACAATACTATATGATGATCAGTTCTAATGGACATGACTCTCTTCAACAATGAAATGTTTCAAACCAGTTCCACTTGTTCAGTGAAGAAAGCCATATATACCCAGAGAGAGGGAAGTGAAATGTGGACCACAACATAACATTTTCCTGTTCTCTATTGATGTTTGCTTGCATTGTATTTCCTTTATCTGATTATTCTTTCTTGTAGATATGATTTCTCCTGCACAAAAAAATGATGTGTGGAAATAACTATACATATATTCCATTTCTTAAGTATTCTAACATAATTAACATGTAGTGGATATCTTGCCATCTAGGGGAGGGGTGGGGAGTAGGGGGGAAAAATTTGTAACAGAAAGCTTTGTAAGGGTAAATGTTGAGGAATTACCCATACATATGTTTTGCAAATAAAATGTATTAATAAAAATTTTTTTTAAAAAAGAGAGAATTCTAATAAAATAATTCTATGGTAAAAAAAAAGAAGTCATCTAGTCACAATTAACTCCAATATTATATAAACTATTTGAAAAAACAGGAAGTCATCTAGTCACAATTAACTCCAATATTATAAAAACTATTTGAAAAAATAGGAAATGAAAGACTCCTTCCAAATTCCTTCTATGACACAGACATGGTACTGATACCTAAACCAGGTAAAACAAAAACAAAGAAAGAAAATTATAGACCAATCTCCCTAATAAAATATTAGCAAAGAGATTACAGAAAATAACCCCCAGAATAATACACCATGACCAAGTAGGATTTATACCAGGAATGCAGGGATGGTTCAATATTAGGAAAACTATTATCATAATTGACTATATCAATAACCAAATTAACAAAAAACATGTGATTATTTCAATACATGCAGAAAAAGCATTTGATAAAATCCAACACCCATTCCTATTAAAAACACTAGAGAGTATAGGAATTAATGGACTTTTCCTTAAAATAGTCAGTAGCATCTATTTAAAACCATCAGCTAGCATCATATGTAGTGGTGATAAACTGGAACCATTCCCAATAAGATCAGGGGTGAAACAAGGTTGCCCACTATCACCATTACTATTCAATATTATATTAGAAATGCTAGCTTTGGCAATAAGACAAGAAAAAGAGATTAAAGGAATTAGAGTAGGTCATGAGGAAACCAAATTATCACTCTGCAGATGATATGATGGTATACACTTAGAGAATCAACTAAAAACTATTAGAATTAATCCACAACTTTAGCAAAGTTGCAGGATACAGAATAAATCCACATAAATCGTCAGCATTTTTATACATCACTGACAAAATCCAACAGCAAGAGATACAAAGAGAAATTCCATTTAAAATAACTTTCCATAGTATAAAATATTTGGGAATGTATCTGCCACGGGAAAGTCAGGATCTATATGAGCAAAACTACAAAACACTATCCACACAAATAAAGTCAGATCTAAACAATTGGAAAAATATCAAGTGCTCTTGAATAGGTCGGGCGAATATAACAAAGATGGCAATACTACCTAAACTAATCTATTTATTTAGTGCTATACCAATCAAACTCCCAAGAAATTATTTAACTGACCTAGAAAAAATAACAACAAAATTCATCTGGAAAAACAGGTCAAGAATTTCAAGGGAATTAATGAAAAAATGCAAATGAGGGTGGCCTAGCTGTACCAGATAAAAAACTATATTATAAAGCAGTGGTCATCAAAACCATTTGGTACTGGCTAAGAAATAGAGTAGTGGATCAGTGGCATAGGTTAGGTTCATAGGACAAACTAATCAATGACAATAATTTAGTGTTTGATAAACCTAAAGACCCCAGCTTTTGGGATAAAAACTCAATATTTGACAAAAACTGCTGGGATAATTGGAAACTAGTATGGAAGAAACAAGGCATTGACCCACACCTAACACCGTATACCAAGATAAGGTCGAAATGGATTCATGATCTAGACATAAAGAATGTTATTATATAACAAATTAGAACAATGTAGGATGGTTTACCTCTCACACCTATGGAGGGGGAAGGAATTTGTGACCAAAGAACTAGAGATCATCATTTATCACAAAATAGATAATTTTGACTATATCAAGTTAAAAAATTTTTGTACAAACAAAATGAATGCAGACAAGATTAGAAGGGAAGCAATGAACTGGGAAAACATTTTTACATTCAAAGATTCTGATAAAGGCCTCATTTCTAAAATATATAGAGAATTGACTCAAATATATAAGAATTCAAGCCATTCTCCAATTGATAAATGGTCAAATGATATGAACAGACAATTTTCAGATGAAGAAATTGAAACTATTTCTAATCACATGAAAAGGTGCTCCAAATCACTATTGATCAGAGAAATGCAAATTAAGACAACTCTGAGATACCACTACACACCTGTCAGATTGGCTAAGATGACAGGAAAAGATAATGTTGGAGGGGATGTGGGAAAACTGGGACACTGATACCATTGTTGGTGGAACTGTGAACAGATCCAACCATTCTGGAGAGCAATTTGGAGCTATGCTCAAAAAGTTATCAAACTGTGCATACCCTTTGACTCAGCAGTGTTTCTATTGAGCTTATATCCCAAAGAGAACTTAGAGGAGGGAAAGGGACCCACATGTGCAAGAATGCTTGTGGCAGCCCTTTTTGTAGTGGCTAGAAACTGGAAACTGAATGGATGCCCATCAATTGGAGAGTGGCTGAATAAATTATGGTATATGAATGTTATGGAATATTATTGCTCTGTAAGAAACGACCAGCAGGACGATTTCAGAGAGGCCTGGAGAGACTTGCATGAACTGATGCTGAGTGAAACGAGCAGAACCAGGAGATCATCATACACAGCAATAACAGTATTACATGATGATCAATTCTAACGGACATGGCTCTCTGCAACAAAGAATTGTCTCAAACCAATTCCAATTGTTCACTGAAGAAAACCATATACACCCTGAGAGAGGGATATGAAATATGGACCACAACGTAACATCTTCATGATCTCTATTGACATTTGCTTGCATTGTGTTGCCTTTCTCTGATTTTTTTTTCTTGTAGATAGGATTTTTCTTGAATAACTTCTCAAGCATTTCAACATTATTAACATGTAGTGGACTTCCTGCCATCTAGGGGAGGGGAGGGGACTGGGGGTAAAATTTGTAATGGAAAGCTTTGTAAAGATCAATGTTGGGGAACTACCCATACATATGTTATACAAATAAAAAGCTTTAATAAAAAAAAATAAAAAGAAACAACCAGCAGGATGATTTCAGAGAGACCTGGAGAGACTTGCATGAACTGATGCTGAGTGAAACGAGCAGAACCAGGAGATCTTTATACACAGCAACAACAATATTATATGATGATCAATTCTGATGGACATGGCTCTCTGAAACAATGAAATGTCTCAAACCAGTTCCAATTGTTCAGTGAAGAAAGCCATATACACCCAGAGAGAGGAATATGAAATGTGGACCACAACATAACATTCTTAAGGTCGCTATCGATATTTGCTTGCATTCGGTTTCCTTTCTCAGATATTTTTTGTTCATATAGATACGATTGTTCTTGCACAGCAAGATAAGTATGGAAATATGTATACATATATTCAACATATATTCTTCTCCTCCTTGTTTTCTCTGGCTTCCTTCAAGACCGAATTCGAAGCCTAGATTTTTAAAGGAGGCCTTTTCCAGTCCCTCCATCTTTTTTTTTTTTTTTTCAAATGCATCTCTTCTCAGATCACTTTCATTTCAACTGTATGTTTTGCATGTACATATGTGACTCCTCCCTTTAGAATGAATGCTTCTGGAGGCCAGGGGCTGTTTTTTGTTTTTCTTTGTAACCATAGTGTTTAGCATAATGTCTGGCAAATAAGGATTTAAATGCTTATGGACTGACTTGAATGGTGAGAAGTGGTCATAGCCTAGAAGGATATATGCCAGTATAATGAAAAAAGCTAAAGATGTGATTGTGGAACTGCTTTTTGTAATCTTTGAGGAATTATGGAGAAATGGAGTGGTTCTAGAAGGCTGGAGATAGGTCAATGTTCTGATTTTTAAATAGGGAATAGGAAAGCTAAAAACTATAGACACAAAATTTAATATTTATTCCTGGCTATATTTCATAATATATTATTTAAAGAATAATTTGTAAGCAAGTATAAAATGAAGTGATCATTATGAAGAGTCTGCACAGGCCCATTAAGAAGATATGTCAAACTTTATTCATGTCACAGTTTGATATAGTAAATCAAGGAAATGTTCCAGATGTAATGTTTTGATTTTAGTAAAACATATGACAAGATTTTTCATGATACTTTTGTGGATAAGATGGATGTATGGGTCCAAATGATGATGATACCAGATGGTTTGGAGCTGGTTGAATGATTATCAAAGAGTGTTAAAGATTGGCTTCTTAATATCCTTAGCTTCCTTTAAAGCTCAGCTTAAACTCCAAAATTATTTTTAGAATAGAATGCCTTTTGATGTCTCATTATGGCACAAAGGTGACATGAAGTTCTTGAAGTCTATGCTAATGAAATTCAAGCATTGGAAGGTTCTACCCTGCTACAAAGACTTAAGAATACAGGCCTGGTGACAGACTACATTCCGGTGGTACAAGGAGCAGCCTAGTTAAGTTTGGAGAGATTGAGCAACAGGATAATAAATTTTTAGCCTGTGCTAAATGGCAAGGTAATTTTTCTTTGTCTGCAAGGGCAAAAGGAAGGCAGGGAATCTGAAGTAGTAAAGAGTATTTTTCCTTTTCCTTTTATGTTAAGACCAGAATAATACTTATCAGGCATATAAATATTAAATAGTAATTAGAGGTAGTAAGCAAACAGGAAAGGCTTAGTAATTTAATAATTTACTTAGTATTCCATTCTAAAACAAGACCTTTAAAATCAGTTTCACTCATAGGATTAATGAACATTTTCTGCTTACCCATATTGATGCTATTACATATGTCTGATATGCCTCCAGTATGATCCTGGTGCCAGTGGGTTACTATAATTTCTTGTATTGATGTGTTAAATTCGGACAGTGCTTTTTTTAAACAATTGATATAATCTGGAATTGATGGTTCACCAGTATCAATAAGAATTCTCCTAAAAAAAATCAAATTAAATAATGGAATCAAACAATAGGGGGAAAAATAATATATATAAAATCATGACATATGAGATAACAGTAGCATGTTGGCCATTTAGATTATTTAAGCTAAACTTTAGGAAAACTACTGAAATCCTACTCTAATGACTTTATCATGGCATAGAGCTAACTGAGTTCTTGAAGGTTGTAAGAGGGACATACAAGTAGTGAAGCAGCTGTGTGGCACAGTAGATAGAGCAAATATTCTGGAGTTAGGAAGATTTGAGTTCAAATACAATCTCATATTCTTGCTAGTTTAGTCACAGCTGTGTGACTCTAGTAAGCAACTTTACCTCTTTATACCTATTTCCTTTTGCACAGTATCTGGCACATAATAAGAATTACATAAATGCTAGCTATTAGACACCTGTGAAGTACCTTACAACCTTCAAAGTACTACATAAAATCTAGCTCCTATCATTATTATTAAGCTTCTGGAAACTTCAAATTCTGCCTCAAAAAACTTCCCAGCTGTGTGTCCTTTGTCAAGTCATTTTATCTCTGCTCCGTTTCAGTTTCCTTAGCTGTAAAACGTGAATAATAGCACATATCTTATAATGTTGTCATGAGTATCAAATGAGCTTACATAAAAAGTACCTTGTAAAACACTATCTATAGCAGAGACCTCTCACAATAGCCTTGTGTCCAACAGTTTCCTTTACACTAAGTATAGTAATTAAGCTATAAAGGTTTGTATGAACCATAACTTCATTTTTTGGTGTGAAGAAAGAAATGGGTTAGGATAATTAAAAGTTCCCCACCTAATTTACTTTTACTCTCTGATTTTCCCACTTATGTTTCTGAACTTTCTTAAGAGTAAATTCTATTTTTAAAATCTCCTTTTCTACCATAAATTAATCTTATCTCTTTTGAGGTTTCAGTTTACCACTTCTAAAATGACAGATTTATATTAATTTCTCAAGCCTCTAGTTCTAACATTATATAATCACAGGATTATAGCATTTCACATTTTTTGAGTCTTTCTTGATTACATAATAAAAGAGACTAAATTCATATTAACTTGAAGGAAATTTAATTTCATTTAGTAAAAGGTGAATTACAGTAATATAACTATTACTTCCAAACAAATATAAAATCTAACGGTGTTGACTAGTAGACTTTTGTAAAAATAAATTTAATGAAGAAATTAAAAATCCTTTATTAGGATATAAACTGTTTACATGTAAATGAATGCTCGAAAGATTTGTTCCCTTAACCAATTTTCCTTTCCATTCCAATTTTAAATAATTCCCTACAATCTTGTTTTTATTACTTACGTTAATTCTGAAGTATGCTAAGTAAATATACTTCAAAAGTTGGAATAATCTAAAATATTAAAGAAATTCAAATTAGCAAAGCTTTATTTTAATATAAATATTTATAGGATTTGTTCAGGTTGTTGTATCATCTTGCTATACTGTCAATAGAAGTCGATAGAACTGGTGTTTACTAATTGGTACAAAAGGATCCCTGTGGGCCACATATTGACATAGTTTTAAAATGTATGATGTATTTTATTTAGTTAGTTAAAGAATTTTCCAATCACATTTTAATTTTTTTCTTGTTTCACATGAGAGTTTTGTAAGGTATGTGGGTAAACTGAACCGATTAATGTAAACAGTTTGTATATTGGACAAGTCTTTTCAACTCCTTTTTTTCCTACCACATTTGCTCCAATGCTAGAATAGAATAAACATGTAGAGGTTTGTTTTTAATTTATTTTTTATGGTTACTTCCCTGTACGTGGGATAATGTATAATAGGTAATTTTAAGATTTTTTTTTCTCCTAAAGACATTCCTATAATATTTTTGGGATTCCTAAATTCAGCATTCTAGATTTTTGCTGTGCATTTAGGACTGAGTAGTTTCGGTAAAAAGAAAATCTGAAGGGGAAGAGAGTAATTTTATTTGGATAAACAATGGAAGTTTTTGTTGCTCTTTTAACAGTGTCACCCTCTGATGCCTTTGAGGTCTTTTCTTAATGGGAATCACCTGAAACTTAAGACTTACAAACCTGTATATGGTCAAAAAGTCTAAGGAAATACTGTTGTCAGGATTCCAAGAATAATTATCTAGTTACAAAGGATGACTTTTAGGGGGAAAAAAATAAAACTTCTTTTGCCTTAAAAATAAAAAAAAAGTCTCCCACACTTACAGAAAGAAATCATAAAATCAACTAGAATTATCCTTCATAAGGGATTCATTTATATATTTAAGAAAATCTATAGAAAGTATATCATTCTCTCAGGGAAAAGAAATAGCTATCATGCAAAGTCTATGGTGGGTTAACACCAATGATAAGAAGCTAAAGATAAAAAGAATAAAGTTCCATGCAATACTTCTTAAATGTTTTATTCTACCTCAACTTAAGCAGCCTTCTTGCAAATGTTTGTGATTGGTTACATGGTGGGTTAGAGATGATAGTCCTGACATTAATACATTCATCTCTCTATCACCTTACAGTGAGTCTCTTCCCTCACCTAATAGCTTTGTAACCTAAAGCAAATCACTTAACCTCTCAGTGTACACATGACTAACTCAAAATTGTGGCATTCTTGCTAATCTACATTGTAGAGGGAGTTGCCTCACAGAGAAATCCCTCTGTGGATGAAATCACAAATTTAGAATAAAAAAAACTTCCCAAGTACAATGTTCATTGCACAGGAAGTTGTTTTATAAACACCTGTTTTGTAACTGAATAAAATTCTTCATTGCTTTAAAAAAACCAAACAAACCAAAAAACCCTCAATCCTCTTCAATTAGGATGAGGCAGCAGTAGCGTCTTCCTAAATAAAGGGGCATTAATATTTATTGAACTTACTCTTCTCTGGAAATTTCAAATTTTCTCTTCAAAATTCAACTTCTGTCATAATCAATAAGTATTTATTAAGCATCTACCATAAAATCAATGCTTCAGAAAAGAAGTTACAAGCAACCTCTTTTCTTTTACATGTATAATCTGTACTTTGGGAAAATTAACGTCTGGCAGCAATATACAATATGGATTGGCTGGTCTGATAAGACCAGCAAAGAGACAGTAATTCAGTATAGGTGTTATATGAGCCTTCCTTAGGGATGAAGCAGAAAGAAGGCCCACCTAAAACCATATCTGCCAGATTACAGACACACTACCCACCTAGATCTAATACCGGTTTGGTATCCTACAGGAGCTGACTCCTCTTAAATCAACCAAAGATTTGCTTGATTGCACTGTAGCTATTGGACTCCTCTCTTCTAAGAGTTTTGACAGTTTTTTTTTCCATAGACTACATGTCTGATGGGGACAGGAAGGGGAAAATAAAAGACATCGAGGCCAGTCTTTAGGGTGCTCAGAACCATGCAGATTTTTACTGCTCACTAACTTCATTCACAATCTACTATATAGGTTTACTGTGTGAAAAGCATATAATTTAGATTTAAGTGCATTGCTCCCACAATTGAGAATATGAACTTTTTTAAGAATAGGGAATCTATTATTAATTTTTTAAATTCCTTCAGTCTTTAAGGACAATCAGTTTAATAGTGATCCATTAAAATGCCTGCAATTTACTTATCACAAGTCCACAGTTATAAAATAATCCTTCCAGTTGGATAACCATCTTGTTTCTTGTTGCAACAAAATGTAGCAGTTCAAGGAGTCTATAAGACTTAGAAAAATGTTGAAATTTGCTTAACTTTTCTCATTATTTTGCTCTTTTGTTAATTGGTAAGAAAAAGTTTACCTTTTCAGCTAAAGCTAATTTTTCTTGGATTCCAACTAGCATAAACATTTAGGCTTTATACTAATGAAAGTATGTTATGATCACTAATTACAATCATTTATTCCTTTTACTTGAAGCTCATTTAAAAATGCAACACAATCAAAATATGAGATTATATAGCATTGCCTATCGAGAACAACGGGTCAAAGGAGAAAATCCTCAGAAACACAGCGTATTTACAAAGGAAAACAAGAGTTTCTAGAAGTCTTCACTGGGAGCTGGAGCTGACACCGACTTTTCTGGTTGGCATTTGAACCAATCTTAGAGAAGGCAGAAGACCCCGCCCTCTGGTGGGAGGTATGGGGCAGGAACTCCAAAGAAGGTTCCACCACAATCTCACCGATTCAGTGACCTAGAAGTTGGGGTCAAGTGAGGCGGAGACAAGCCAACTGCACAGAGAAGCGGAAAGTGGGGCCGCTGCAGGGGGCTCAAACTGCAGAAGTCCACTGGAAGCGGGGTGGGAGGAAGGGTGTCCTCTACTCTCTCAGCAGCTGGAAGCTAGGTGGGAGGGTGGGGGAGTCGACTGGTCCCTGACAACCAAAACGAAACGCGTTTTAAAAGTACGGGGTGGGTGGGAGGGGAGAAGCTCCACGCGTTTCATTCAAGCAAATCCACGCCGAGCTCGGAGTCCCTCTTGCCCGCGGGAAGGGAACAGTCACAGAACCTGCAGCTCACATAGCAGCGCGTTACCTGGGGCCGGTCCCCACCAAATAAGTGTTGGTTCCCTGGAGCGTCATGGGTCCAGGATTACAGCCCAGAACACGCACTACCCGGGAGGACAGCTGCTCGATCCGCGGCAGGACCGCCGTCATCTTTTCCCCTGACCTAGTTCTGGTGACAGACCAGCTGCAAAAGCCTCAGAGTGGGGCGCCCCTATGCGGCGGGGGCGGGAAGACCCGGCCTGGAGGCGGTGAATAGGCCGGCTCCTCCCGCGCCGCCGCACATAAAGGGCAGCGATTGGATGGAATAGGAATACCACGTGATTACCTGTGGTGATGATTTCCTCCTTCCCCGCCCTCGGGAGGCTGGGTTGGGAGAGAAAGGGCGGGGCGAGGAAGGGGTATGGGAAGGGGAGGAGGGAGCGGACTAGATGAGGAGTCTGAAGTTTAGCTGGGTGTGGCCACGTGTATTGAAAGAGAGCTTGAGGCCCTCAGATTTTCATGGTTTTCACTTGGAGTTTTTAAGTGGTGGGTATTTCATTTTACTGATTACCATAGAATAATAGTCATATCTATAATGGATTTTAAGGAAGGGGGTTTGCCCCACCTAGCTCTTTTTTATTTTTTTTTGAAATGGAAAAAAATACATCAAGGACCAAGGTAGAGGTAGGAATTTTGCAAAATTCAACTTAATTAATTACCCATTTGGGAGGGATGGTTTGGTGCAAGTTTCAGCCACGTCCAACCACTCATGGCTACAGAATTGCTTTGAATCCTAGAATTTATATGCGCCCTTCCCTTTCACCTTCTTACTCCTCAGCAGGTAGTAGGTGCTTATTAAATGTTTATTGACTGACTACTCTGTGTCTTGGTAGCTGGCATCATAGTGATGGTCAGGTGCTAAGGAACTCACATCTTCAGAGAGTATGTGTGCAACAGGTCTCCTTGTAATAGACATGAAATAACATAATTAACATGTAGTGGATTTCCTGCCATCTAGGGGAGGGGTAGGGACTAGGGGGGAAAAATTTGTAACCGAAAGCTTTGTAAGGGTCAATGTTGAAAAATTAACCATACATATGTTTTGCAAATAAAAAGTTTTAATAAAGGAAAAAAAATAAAGTAATAGACACGAAATGTTAAGTAGGCCTTTTTCAACCTGCCAAGGAGGTTCTACCTTGCTTGTTAAAGACTCATCTAGTTCTCTTATATTTATTATGGGTAAAACCCCTGACCTTAGTCCAAAATACTTTATACAATCATGTGAATTTAGTACTGTCTCCCTCCTTAAATGGATGAGGAAAAGATATTTGTTCAGGTTCAATATAATTCTTCCAGTTGGCTAACCATTTTATCATTTCTTGAATGCAGGAAAAATGCTAAAAGGCAATCATTTCGGAAATTTACATCAGTATATATACGTATAGATAGATGGTGTTTTTTTGGTTTGTTTTTTTGTTTTTTACTGAAGCAACTGGGGTTAAGTGACTTGCCCAGGGTCACACACAATGGTGTTTTTGTTTTAAGCAAGGGATGTGTTTCTTGGGGTGACCATAGTGAAAGCCCTGTTGGACTGAGGATTGGAAGAACTGGTTTCCAGTCCCAGCTTCTTCATTGTGATTTTGGGCAAGTCATTCCCTTTGAGACTTGGTTTAAATATTCAGAGTTTGGACTATGTGATCTCCCAGGATTACTAAATTTTATTAATTGAATTATTTTCTTATTTCTTTAGCTTTCTATTTAAAAGCAATCTCCTGACTTAAAAAAAAAGCATGTAAAGTATATAGTCCCATTGCATTTTATCTTTTTTATAAATTTGGTATTCATATACTGATTTTGCTTAAACAGAATGACAGTTATTTGTGGGATATATAATTCTTGATGCTTGTCTAAAATATATACTTTTGTGAGGGGAAGGGGGAGGAAGAAACCAGATCTGTGATTTCATTAGCATAAGGAACTACTGATGTAGAAACTCCCTCTATCAGTGTTGGTTGGCATCTTCTCTGTAGTTTATACAGAGAATTGCCTCAACCAGTTCAAGGTTAAGTTACCTCATCAGGATCACATAACTGGATTGTTTCAGACAAGTGCTGAGCTCACATCTTCCTGACTTCTAGATCAGCTTTTAGTTCACTATACCATACCCCTTCACCCCTTTTTAAATATATTCCTTTCTTGGAAAAGTGTTTGAAGGACTTTTGTTGAATTCATAAGATCAAGTTTCCTTATTGCATATGGGAAGACTAACAATTTGTATTTATTAGAATTAAATTAAAAAATTAATTTGACACTACCAACATAATGATTATTGAGCCAATATTGGTGCCAATGGAAATATTTTGGAGCATTTGCAAAATCTTGGGGATGGTGAGAGTATTATCCCTTTATAGCTCAAAAATTTCATGTTCTATAATTTACTATGCAAAAAGCAAAATTATCACTTGTATACAGCCTCTGATTCTGCCTATCATGTCTTCATAAAAGTACTTCTCTGGGCTCATGTTCCCATTTAACAGGAGGGTGGAAGGTATATTAAGTCTTTTTTTTTTTTCCTTCATGTGTTTTTTTAAATTCTTCAGAGAGAATTCTTTAATTCTTCAGAGTATCTCTTATCTCATCAGACTCTTGGTTTCATTGTTGTGAATGCCCCATTAGTAGTACAGATCACATCCCATCCATACACATTCATTTCACTCAGCACTTAACCATGTTAGTCAATCAGTTAACAAGCATTTATTAATCATTTTCTATGGTCAAGATCTCTACTAAGCACTTGCTATACAAAAAAGGACAAAAACAGTTCCAATCCTTAAGGAGGTTGCCCTCTCTCCCAAAAATATTCATATATAGCTTTTTTGACAAGATTTGAGTAACAGTTAATGACCCCTCACCCTTGCTAATATGATCAGCCTACATCCTCTTCTGTTTTTGAATACCTTTGCTAGTATTTTTAATAGAACTTTTTATACAAAAGGCTTCATTGTTAATATTGTGCAACCTATTCATGCCTATGATTTATCCATTTTCCCTTGGCAAATCATGTAACCTTTCTGGGCCTCAGTTTCCTCATCTGTAAAATGAAGGGGTTGTACTAGATCATCTTTAAATTCCTATCTAGCTCTAAATTGTATGATACCATGATTATATGGCACATTAAAAGTTTAATTAAAATCCCCTTCTGAGAAGTCAGACACTTACCTAAATTTTCTTATCAAAAGTTTTTCAAATGCAGTAGAATTTTGTTAGAGTAAAATATGTTAGAATTAGACAATGGGATATATCTAGAGTCCTGGATCAGGGAATGAAGATCTGAGTCCAAATACCACCTCTGATGTAGTGTGCAAATCATATAAATCTTCTGAGCTTCAATGTCTTCGTCTGTAAGATGAGGATAATATCTTAAGTACCACTCTGACAGGGTTGTTATGAAGTTAAACAGAAAATTTATATAAAGTGTTCTGAAAACTTCAAAGTGCTAAATAAATGTCCATTATTATGATTTCATTGGATGACTTTAAAATGTACACAAAATAATGTTCCCTGAGTCATAGCTGCAAAGTAAAGGAAAAACCAAACATAAACTTTGGTATATGGTAAGCAATGTCCCCAGCTGTAGTTACAAAGGGGTGTATTCTTACTGTTGTATATCACAGATATTATGTCATCAGCAGATTAGACAGAACAGGTGACTAACAGGTGATTTGAGTTTCATTTTGGTATTTGATCTTAAAGGCTTATATACTCTAATTATAACTGCTTTAAATTCATAGAAAATCAAATGTGGTCAAGGATGACTTTTTTCTGAAGAATTTCCGAATTAAAAGAGGATTTGCAATGATAAAGAACATTTACATTTGTGACAGGTAAGTCTACTTTTTTTCTTTTTTATGGTTTTAAAAATGTATTGAACTAGTGAAGATCCCGGTTAGTATTTTTTTTTAAATTTTTTTTTCCCCATAAAGCAGAAGTTGCATTATCTCAGATGGACTGTGTTCTCTGTGTGCAAAGGTGATTTGTTTTGGCTGGGAGCCACATAATCTGACTGATTTTATCTATTCAGTATTGTACCATAGTAGAAGTGACATGCCATTAAGACTCTCAGAAATCTCTTATGCTGCAGAACTTGATAATCCAGTGTATTTTTCTTGACTACACATTGGAATTATACTTTAGTATAAGGATTAGAACTCAGTTGCTAGTACCCCTCACATATTCATAGTCATTACATGTTCCAATGGTGGTTCTAAAAAGAGCAACTATATTAACTTTGTGTATTAGTTTATTTCCAATTAGATAATTACTTTCTGTGAAACTGAATTAGAAACCTAAGAGTCATCATATTAGATTAGTTTACTTTGGTATTCTGCCAATGCTGCAATTTCCCCTATAGTTTCTAAGAAATTACTCTTCATTTTCTTAAAAGCTATTTTTCATCCAGAGTGGCTACCATCTTCCCCGTGAGGGTCAATGGAAAGTCTTTTTATGGGTACAGAGGTTAAAAAAAATATATCTGGCAGGCTTCAGTCACTAACTGGATAAAAAAATTATAGTTATATAATATACATGTTGAATTCAAGTATATTTAGAAAGATTAGTTTTATATTTATTGTACTTTCTTGAAGCTATTGCTCTTCCAGATTTGTTTGTTTATAAAATTTAAATGAGATAAGAAATTAGAGGTAAATGAATTTTTTTTGGCTGTTGTAAAGTTGAATGGTTTGAAGATCTATTTCCTTCTGAAAAGGTATTTCCTTTATATTGTTCTTCCCTGAGGCAGAAAAACAACCCACACTCTCTTGCTTATTCTGTGATCTATAAACTGATATGTTTGCTCCTATCTTATATTCTGGAAGCCACTATTAAAATTATGTTTCTACTTTAAAATTTTTAGAAAAATAGTTGTTTCTTTCATATTAGAAAGGCAATTTTATCTTTTTTTTTTTTGGTATACAAAAGGAGTCACAATTCAACTCCAATATTAGGGTACATCCTGGATATAATGGTGAAGATGGCTTCCATGATTCCCCCCAGGCAGTCAACAAGTTTTTATTGAGTACCTGCTATGTGTTTGGCACTAATACAGAAGACATAAATGAAATAATTCTGGCTCTCAACAGTCTTAGAACCATTTTTTCTATTTATTTTTAACACATATTGTTTTATAATTGTGTTGGGAGAGAAAAATCAGAACAAAAGGAAAAAACTATAGGAGAGAGAAAAAAAAAAGAAAAAAAGAAGTGAACATGGCATTTGTTGATTTACATTGTCTCCTTAGTTCTTTTTTTGGATGCAGATAGTATTTTCTATCCAGTCTATTGGGATTGTATTGAGTTCTATTTTATTGACTTTTTTTTCTTTTTCTCAATAATAGTTTATTTTCCCAAAAACATGTAAAGATAGTTTTCAGAATTCATTTTTGTAAGATTTTGTGTTCCAGATTTTTTCTCCCTTCCTTACCTCACCAAAACAGCAGGCAATATGACATAGGTTATATGTACAATACTTTTAAATATATTTCCATGTTTGTCATGTGGTCTAAGAAAAATCAGACCAAAAGGGAAAAAACCCATGGGAAAGGAAAAGCGAACAAAAACAAAAGCAAAGAAGGTGAAAATACTATGCTTTGATACACAGTCTCCATAGCTCTCCTTCTGAGTGTGGATGGCATTTTCCATTCCTTATCTATTGTTGTCTTAGATCTCCGCATTGCTGAGAAGAGCTATCATAGTTGGTCATAACATAATCTTGCTGTTACTCTGTCCAGCGTTCTCCTGGTCCTGCTCTCTTCACTCAGCATCAGTTCATGTAAGTCTTCCCAGGCTTTTCCAAATTACAGCTTATCTGGTGAGACAACTATACATACATAAGTTTGTTGTTCATCCTTCATTCTCAAAGAGGACCATTGATAGTACAAGGGTGATGTCTTGACTCATTAGTGATTTGGTTTGAGCGATATCATTATCATTTGATAAGTGAGGCAGAACTGGGCAGACTCTGTTCTCCAGTCATCAGAGTCCAATGGCAAGACATAGGTCAAAATAACTGATGATGGCCCAAAATACATATACAAGTATATACATATATATGGAATACATACAAATTTAAAGGTAGTGAAATGTAAGATAGTTGGTAAGGGAAGGCTCCAGAAAACTTGCTGATATCAGGAAAGGCATTATCTCTTAATTTTTTATGTATTTATTTTTATTGTTTTTGGAGCTATCTCTTAAAGGGAGTTAGGGATTCTCAGAGGAGCATATCTGGTAGGAGCAATGGGAAATGGATGTCAATGAGCATTAGAAACAGAGAGGACAATTGAATTGTCCATAGATTCCAGCAAAGGGACCAATGTATAAGGGACCCCAGAACGGGGTCCATTTATTAAGGGCTTTAAAAGCCAAACAAAGTAGTGTTTTACATTTTATCTTAGAGGGGATAAGGGTTTAATGGGGTTGATAAGGAAAATCACTTTGCCAGCTGTATGGAGTATGGATGGGGGGGGGGAGGGGTGCGCAGATAGACCATTTAATTGTCTAGACTAAAAGCAATGAAGACCTCAACTGGGATGGTTTCTGAGTGAGTAGTAGAGCTGGGTAACTTTTCTGTGAAACAGCTTTCTCATCTCTAAAGTATAGAGTCAAACCCAATATAATCTACCTCACCAAGAGGTAGACTATATTGTTAAATTTTTAGATTTTTTTTGTTAAATTATATTGTTAAATTTTTTTTTCCAGTTACATTTTATTCAAGTTCAGACTGTACTGGAGAGTCAAGTGGGCTAGTCAAGTCTGGACTAGATAGTGTCTGAGGTTCCTTCCATTTCTGGAGATGTAATTCTAGATTTTTTCTCCCTTCCTTCCTTACCTCATCAAAACAGCAAGTAACATGGCATAGGTTACATGTACAGTGCTTTTAAATATATTTAAATATATTTATATTGCTGATATCAGGATATCATGTTCAAGATTCTCATGAATTTTCCATTCTTTTTCCTTCTTTAGGTGCAGTCATTTGGGACAAAGGACCAATATCATGATTATTTTGAAACTGACAATTGAATGTTCCATCTCCACATCTAGCTTCCTAACATTAGTTCTTTAGAAAAGATTATAGTTCCATTAATTTTCTTATGACTTAGGTCAATAGAAGTTAAAATTCAATACTATAGTGGAGAACACATTGATATTGTTCACATTTTTAAAAACTATTTGAAATAATAGGAATCAGGTAGCCAAAAATTATAGTGTCTCATAATGAGATTTACAAAATGGAATTTTCTGATGTTAGTTCTTGGTTATCTAATCTATGTGGCTGATTTAATAGTTGATATCTGGGTGTCTGTGAATTTTTTCTATGAAGGACAGCATGTTTTTGGTATTTTAACAATGAGCTTTGTGCTCATTGCAGCAGGGGTAGTCCAGTGTTTTAGTTTTATGTGGTACAAAGAAGATTTTCAGAAAACAGGTCAGAAAGAGTTGAGTTGCAGTCTTCTAATTCATTGTTTTCAGGGAGGAATTTTTACAAGGTAAGTTTAAATTTTTAATTATTAACAAAACTTTTTTCCCTTTTAATCAAACTTGATTAAAGTTTTTGCCTCATATCTTACCAATGTAGAAAGTCAAATGTATCCACTGAATGCATGATGTACAAAGGTCATTCATTCCATGCAGCTAAGAAATGATTTAACACAATGGGATAGCTACAGAATTTTCAAGGTATATTTATAAAACATTTCAATTTATATTTGGAAATAGGTAAATTTTTAGTGTGATAAGTTAAAAGTCATTTCTGTTCTGGAGCTTTTTCCTGGAATGAAATTAGAGCATCTTTCACTTGAGCTATAAATATTGTCTGCCTTTTTTATTAATCCGGTAAGTAGGCCACCATTTTGAAGAGTTTTCTTATCTATAATGGAAATCTAATTAGACAACTTTTAAGGTATGTTCCAGTCATGACAATGATCCCATTCCTCCTCAGCCTCCTTTGCCAACTCATCACCCATATCATGCTCAAGGGTCTGTCCTAGGCTTCTTCTCTCTCTGCATTCTGACTCTTGCTTACTTGATCAGTTCCCATGAATTTAAAATGCAGGTGACTCACAGCTAGATATCTGGTTCCAGACTCTGCCCTGAACTTCACTCTGGTACCTCCAACTGCCTGGTCACCATTTCAGGCTGCTTGTCCTGGAGACATTTCAGACTCCACATGTCTAATATAGAACTTGTTCTACTTCCTCTCAAATCTGCTCTTCTTGCAAACCTTGCTATTTCTTACAGTCTCTCAAATTTGTAGTTATCCTTGACTCCTTACTCTCTTGTTCTGTATCCGTTGCCAAACCTCTACAGCATCACTCCTATTTCTCCCATCTTAGTTACTTACCATCTTAGTTCAGGCCCTTGTCACAATTCAGTTGAACTACTGCAATGATCCTCCATGAATTGTCACAAGTCAAATCTGTAAGCAGTTTTAAAATTTATATTATGTGCCAGGCCTTGTACTAAGTTCTGAGAATACAAGAACAAGCAGAGGGAAAGTCCATGATCTCAAGGAGCTTACACTTTCTAATGGGGAAAACAGCACATACGGAGAAGGTGAAGAATGATTGGGAGGAATGAAGCAATAAACATGACTAACCTGAGCATTTTGCTTAAAATGGAGGTTCTGGGAGAAACTGACCAATCAGAGGGAGGGACTTCAGAGCTGGCATGAAGGAGTGGAGCCTGAGGAGCAAAGAAGTAGTCACGCTGGGGGCCAAAATGGTTTTCTTTAAGAGTAGATCTGATCAGGTTACCCCTTTATTTAATTAATTCTCTCCCTGAAACTCCTTGCATTTTTTTTTTCCCTGAGGCAATTGGTATTAAGTGACTTGCCCAGGGTCACACAGCTAGAAAGTGTTAAGTGTCTGAAGTCAAATTTGAACTCTGGTCCTCCTGCCTTCAGGGCTGGTGCTCTATACACTGTGCCACTTAGCTGCCCCAACTAGGTGTATACTTAAGGATAAAATATTAATTACTTAATTTGACTTTTAAAGCCTTTTACAATATGTCCCCAACCTAGCCTTTCTAGCCTTGCCATTCCCATTTTCCCTTTCTGCATTCTGTACTCTAGCCAGACTATCTACTCTTTCCCTCAAATGTATAATTCCATTTTCCCATACCTGAACCTTTGTGCTGGCCACCCTTCTCATCTCTGCCGCATTGAACCCCTTTCTTCCTTCAAAGTGTTACTCAAAAGCGTACCATCTTTTTGCATGAAGCATTCACCAATTTCCCTGGTGCCCTCCGTCTCTAACTTCCTTGAATTTAATTTTTTGGCATTTATTGATTGCTTTTTGGATTTCCTGACTTCATTTAAATTTCAGCTCTAAGTCTTACCTTCTTGAGAAGGTTTTTCCCAGTCTGCTCTGCTGCTAGTGCTTTCTCTCGGTCATTATTTGCAGTTTATCCTGTGTAGATTTTGTATGTAGGTAGTTTGTGTATTATCTCCCTATTTACAAAGTAAGTTACTGGAGGGAAGAGACTGTTTTACCTTTTTTTGTTTGTTTGTTTTTGTATCTGCAGTACCTGACATAATGATGTTCATTGTTTTTCACTATTGTCTGACTCTCTGTGACCCATTTGGGGTTTTCTTTGGAGTGGTTTGTCATTTCCTTCTCCAGGTCATTTTTACAGATGAGGGAACAGAGGCAAACAGGGTTAAGTGAACCCTGAATCACATAGCTAGTAAGCCTTAGGCTGGATTTGAACTGGGGAAAGTGATTCTTCCTGACTCCAGGTTTCTACCCATTTTTCTATTCACTTTATACCCACTGCATAACCCAGCTGCCCTCTACATATAGTGAGCACTTAATAAAGGCCTGTTGACTGGCTGTATATATATATATATATATATATATATATATATATATATATATGTTCTCTCTTTCAATATATATATATTATATTATATATATTATATATATTATATATATATATTCTATATATATATGTTTTCTCTTTCAATAGAATAAAAATAGCTGCTTTGAGAGTTGCAAAGTATTTCACAAAAATTATCTCAATTGATCTTCACAATAATCTTGGGAGATAAGTACCATTATTACCCTCCTTTTACAGATAAGGAAATAGAGACAGAGGTCAATGACTTGCCCAGGGTTACATAATAGTGTCTGAGATCAAATTTGAACTCAAATTTGAACTTTCTGATTCTAGGTCCAGTGCCCTAAGAGTTGTTTTGAGTTTTTATTCTGGTATTTATTGGGGGAAGCACTGAAGATTAGAAAGGCTTTATGGTGCAGATGATATTTCAGTTTATCTTTAAAAGTTTATTAAGAAGCGGAAAAGGGAGATCATCTCAGGTATTATCAAAGGTGAACCCAGAGACAGAGGTAGGAAGATGCAGGATATATTGAGGGTATATATTGAGCCAATATGTTGGCTGCAACATAGAATTTAGGAGAAGAGCAAGAAATAAAGCTGGAATGCCAGGGTAGTATTACCAGACTATAGTGGTCCTTGGATTCCAGGCACAGGAGTTTGAAATCTACTCAGTAGGCAATGTTATTGTTTTTTATCCTTTGTTCATGAAGATAACTATGATATTAGGAAGTGGTGCCATGACATGAATTGGATTTAAGTGAGGGAGGGCCGTGCCTCATCTTCCCTTCCAGAGTCATCTGGGTCTAGTGTCCAGATGTAAATCAAGACAGCTGGAGATGGCCCTGGATGTAATGGGAGACCTTGGCCTTTTAAAGCTAAGGTCTCTAACAAGTCTTAGCTTGACTGAGATAATGCCCAATCAATGATCAAAGGTAGGAAAGAGAGTAGCCACTAAAGCATTGGGAATAAGGGCATATTTTGGATGGATATACTTAAGAAAGTTTATACTGGCAAAGGTACAGAGAAATAATTGGAGTAAGGAAGGAATGAATGACCTATTGCAATAGTCCATGCAAATAGTAATGATAATTTGTTGTAGGGTGATGGAAATAGAAGAGAGGGCAGATGTAAAAGATGCTGCAAGGGTAGAACTAACATAAATTGGTAACAGCTTTAATATGAGAGGGGAGGGAGAAATTTATATAAAGTAGTTTGATGCATCCCTTGCAGAATCAATGAGATTGAACTGAGATAGTGGACCTGGTGAGCCTGAGGCACACCCCCGTTGGGAAGCAAGGCCCCACGGTAGAAATTTCAGGGAAATTATCAGGGGATTTTTCTGTCTTTCTTTTTTTTTTTTTTCTCCTAAAAAACGACTTCAATTTCAGATTCACTCTGAAGTCAGAATTATCAGCGTACCATGACAGATACTGAAACTATCTCCACCTTTGTGGCTTTTCCAAGTTAAATCTAATAAAACAAGAGAAAAGAACCACAGAATTTTTATTATTATCAAAAAGCATTAATCTTTCAAGGTGTTTACCAAATTTTTTTTTGTTGGATTACTACATCTGTAAAAGAAATTAAGATTAAGGAGGATGGAAAAAGACTTATAGAGAAGTAGAAGGTGTGATTTTAGCTGAGACTTGAAGGAAACCTGGGAAGCCAGGAGATGCACCTGAAAACAGCCAGTGAAAATTCATAGTTAGGAGGTATAGTGTTGTTGCTTCATGGTAGTCCTCTAAAACTATGATTGTGATCATTGTATTAATCAGAAATCTGAAGTCTTTCAATGTTGTTTTCCTTACATGTTTATGTCACAACAGGAAAGTGTAGGGCAGTGAACACTGAGCTAAAAAAGGTCATTTAAAAATGGTATCTTAGTCCAAAATATCCTTTCCACCTTCATGATTCCTTGTCTTCTTCTGGGAAAATTTTCAAGGATGCCTAATGAATAGATGATTTTAGGGCATCTTAACCTAAGTAGTATAGTGCTTTGTTTAGAAACCTACTGTTAATTGAAAGTGCAAATTAATTGGAACCAATGTAGACTGGAGAAAAGAGGTGTCATTCTCTGTTCTCTATGCTACATTGTGCTTTGTTGATTCCAGGTGTTCTCTAAATATAACCCAAGTATATTACTTATTTATTTAAGCTAGAGGACACAGAAATGGGTCAAAGATAAAAGTCCACAAACTGAAGTTCAGACATAAGTGGATAAAGAAAATATTTATGTAATGTCTCAGGAACTCTCCCTGTGTTACAAGGGGAGATTTTCTTATTTTCTTGTCTTACAAATGTTACCCAAGAAACTTGTAAATATATATGCATACCTATTACTACACTGAGATTGACTCCCCATTTAAAAGCATGAAGTTTACAACGTTTGAAAACAAAGTTTTATTAAAAGAAGGAAAGTGAGATGTAAATTATGAATGAAGAGCCATTGGTCCCAAAGGTAATAGCATGTAAATATAAAAGATACAGAACTTTTATAGAATTTTATTTATAATATTTATGCCAGATTTATTTTATTTATATTTATAATTATTAATTTATACTATGTATATTTAACTATATAAAATAGCAATTTTACATAAATTATATAAAAGATATATATTACACATATATATGTATATATATATTTCCAGCGTTACTGGAAGTATAAGTATACGCCGTACTTGTAGCTAGTTGCTGCAGTAGATAGACATCTGGAGTTAGGAAGATCTGAGTTGAAATACTGTGTAACACTTTCAGCTGTGTAACACTAGGCAGGTCACAACTTCTATCTGCTTCAGTTTCCTCAACTATAAAATCCTGCCTTTCAGGATTGTTGTGAGGATCAAGTGATATAATATTTGTAAAGAGCTTAGCATAATATCTGGAACTTAATACATGCTTATTTCTTCCTTCTTTTGAAGGCCACTTTCCTACAAATCCAATCTTGGCTCTCTGTTGTTCAAAGTAAGAAGGATTGTGATCCTGACAATTCTTTCTTGCTTGTCACAATCTCATAGTTCTATTAGCAGCTCATTTAAAATTTTTTTTCTGATATCATAACCAAATTTCTCTTTGCAGTTTGTATCCATTACTTGTCTTGTTTCCTTCTAATAAATGCTTGTTTCCTTCCTTCCTGACCTCCAAGTTCAAACAAAGCAAGCTTAATGCCTTTACTATAGCTATCATGCCTTCCTGAACCGTTTTTCCCCCCAGAATTTCCACTTTCTTCTATGATCCTCATTTGACTTAGATTCAAGGCCCAACAGCATCATGATTGCTCTCTTCTGTGTAGTCACCTGTGTAGCCTTCTTAAACTACGACATCTAAACCTGAATATAATATTTAATTGTGGTCTGACTAGAACAGGGTACTAAGGGAATATAATTCTTTTTATTCTTGGATTCTGTGATTTCTTATTGAGTACAAGATTACATGAGCATTTTTGATTGCCTTATCACACTCTTAGTTCCAATAGAGCAGTCACTACAGTTCCCAAGTCTTTTTCATGCAAACTGCTACCAGCCCACATTTAATACTTGTGATATTGATTTCTTGCACCTAACACATTGTTCCCTTATGAATTTCAATTTATTAGACTCTAGCATATCAAAATCTTTTTAGATCCTTACTCTTTAATCCAGTGGGTTTGTAGCGTATTAATTTTTGTGTTATCCTTCTGTTTGTTAATTATTTTCTATCTATCCTGCACTTAGCTTGCTTGAATTTGCATGTTATCTCCTCTATTAGACTAACATCTTTGGGGCATGATTTTCTTTTGTCTTTTTTTTTTTTTTTTTGATCCTCAGCATTTAGCAGAGGGCCTGGCACATAGTGTTGCTTACTAAATAAAAATCGATTGTCCTTCCCAGTTTCTTGTGATGAGAACAGTATTCTAGCCCCTTTACCTAAGCAAGTCAAGCTACTTTTTCTCTAACAGACAACAAAGCTGTCTCTGGAAGTTAATTGGCCCATGGGGTAAGGCTCAAGCTGACTCTCCCTCAATAAGGAGATGAGTGGAAACATCTCTCCAAGATAAATGTTAAGACTGGCCTTGTAAAGTAAATAGCCTTTGAAAGTTACTAAGTAAGCTTCCTTTTACTAATCATTGAATTGATTACAGATGGCTCACTTCATTCAAACATTAAAACTGTACCAATGTTCAGACTGTCCCAATAGAGTTGGACACCCCTCAACACATATCATTTGCACATAAGATAAGTGTGCCGTATATTCCTTTCTCCCAGTCATGAATGGCAAATGGTCCAGAGTCGAGCAGACTGCTAAAATACTCATTTCAATGAACTAAACAAATTGATATTGAACCATTAATAAATACTCTTTAAATCTAGTTATTCAACCAATCCTGAAGCCATTTCATCCTACTCTTGCCTACTCTGCATCTCTGCAGCTACTGAAATACTTAATCAAATATTGTTAATGTCTAAGCTATTGCTAGAGCATTATACTAATTTGGTAGTTTACTACTAGTCTTAGCAGCTTGCCATAGCTATTCTTCTTAAAATCTTAGTGCCTCTTAAGAAAAAAAAATTACTATGAATTAGAAAATCAACAACAGATTGAAACATTTTCAAAAACAAAGAAGGCTATATATGAAACTGAATTTATTATAGCTTATTACTTTCTGTCTCCCTATGAACTGTTTTCTTTTTCTTTTCTTTTTTTTTTTTTTTTGCTGTGGCAGTTGGAGTTAAGTGACTTGTGCAGAGTCACACAGCTAGGACATGTTAAGTGTTTGAGGCCAGATTTGAACTCAGGTGCTCCTGACTTCAGGGCTGGTGCTCTATCCACTGTGTCACCTAGCTGCTCCGAACTGTTTTATTTTCTATTTTTTAAAAATGTTTTTTTCAATTCTCTTTTTTCTTGTTTTTGTATCATACTACCTTATCCCACAACTTTCCCTTTCATTCCCCCCATGCAAATAAAGCCCTTACTTGTAACAATATGGAAAATAAGTCAAACAAATACGTTGAAAGAAATAAATGTGTGTTTTATAGATAATGTGTGAGGATATTTGTCTCATCACCATCACTAGTTTATCAGAGGTAGGAGACATGCTGAATCATTAGTCATCTGGAGTTGTAATTGTTTATTTCTTTGATTAGAGCTCTTAAATCTTTCAAAGTTGTTTTCTTTTATAATATTGTAGTCCATCTTATAACTATAATATAAATATTTCTTCTAGTTCTGCTCATTTCACTCTGTATCAGTTTATACAAAGCTTCCCAGGTTTCCTGAAATCTGTGCTTTTCATTATTTTTTATGGCACAGCAATATTCTGGTGTATACCATAATTTGTTTATCCATTCCCCAATTGGCACCAATTTCCAGCTCTTTGTTATAACAAAGACAGCTGCTATAAATACTTTTGTACATATAGATCTTTTCTTTCTTTAGTTGATCTTTTTAAGAAATAGGTATTCTTTGTTAAAAAGCACACGAAGCTTAGTAACTTTGGGTATAATTCCAATTGCTTTCCACAGCTGTTAGATCAATTCACACTTCTACCAGTCAGCCAGTCAGTAAACATTTATTAAATACCTACTACATGTCAGCCATTGTGCTAAGCCCTAGTGATGTAAAGAGAAGTAAAAGATAGTCACTGTTCTGAAAGAGTTTAGATTCTAATAAGAAAACAGCATTCAAAACCATTTATGGAGAAGCTATGTTATTGGAAATATAATTAACAGAAAGAAGGAACTAGAATTAAGAGGGATTAGGAAAGGCTTCCTGTGGAACATGAAAGTTTAGCTGGATTTTGAAGGAAGCTAGGAGGTAGAGAAGAAGGAAGAGAGCTTTCTAAGCATAGGGGACAGCCAATGAAAATGCTTATAGTCGTCTTGTTCTTGGGACAATAAAGCCAGTGTCATTGGATGGGAAAGCATTGTGGCAGGGTGTAAGGTGTAGGAAGACTTGAAAGACAAGGCAGATTATGAAGGGCTTTGAGTAGTAGGGGATTTTATGTTTGATCCTAGAAGTGATGTGGAGCTACTAGAATTTATTGGTAGGGACAATCAAACTTATGCTTTTAAAAAGATAACTTTGATAGCTGAGTGGAAGATGGACTCAAGTGGGGACAGACTTGTGGCAGCGAGACCAAGCAGCAGCTAGCACAGTAGTCTAGCTTGGCAACAGATTGGATACAGAGCAGCATGGGAGTGGGGGAGGTGAGAGAGAGTGAGGAGTCAAGGTTAATGTTTAAGTTGTGCATCTGACTGACAGGGAGGATGGTGGCACCCTCCACAGTAATAGTTTGGAAGAGGGGAGGGTTTTTGAGAAAAGATAATGGGTTAAGTTTTGGACATGTTCAATTTAAGATGCCGTCTGGTTTGGGTTATCTGATAGACTCAGCAGAGAGGTTAGGACTGGATAAGTAGTTTTAAAAATCATTAGTATAGAAGTGATAAATAAATCAATGAACACTGAGAAAAACAAGTCAAAGAATCTAGAGAGAGAAGAGAGACCAGGACAAGCTTTTTAGGATACCTCTGACTAGTGGGAGTGATCTGAGTGGAGATCTACCAAGGGAGGCTGAGAAGGAATGCTCTGAATCAAGAGTGATGTCCCAAAAAACTGAGAAGGAAGAGTATCAAGGGGTAGAGGGTGATCAACAATATCAGTGGCTTCAGAGAAGGATTGAGAAAAGGCCATTTTGTCAGTTTAGAGATACCAGGTAACTTTGGAGAGAGCAGTTTTGGTTTAATAGCGAGATTGAAAGCCAGAATGTAGAAAGTTAAAAAGAGAGTGAGAGGAAAGGAAGTGGAGGAATTGATGGCATATATTCTTCTCAAGAAGTTTAGCTGAAGAGTGTGCCATTTCGTGTTTTCAGGGAATATACCACTTAAGCATATTTTTCTACCATTTCTTTTAAGCTGTTTATTTTCTTTTCAATTTTTTCCTCCCAAACCTTATAATCTTATTTTTTTATCTCTTGCTTCGTTTCTTGAGTGCATTTTTTGCAATACTTGTAGAGACACCATATTTTCTCTAGGGCTCTTTTTGGAGTTGTTGAATTAATCCCTTATTTTGGCTTTTTACCTCCAGGGCTTCATATTTGTGTTTTTACAGGTATTGGTTTGCTTTGAGAAAGGGATTCTGTTTGGCTTTCCAATGCAGCAGTTCAGATGACCTCTCTGGTGGGCCTACCTTGGCACCAGACCCGATGGACTTGTCCATTCCCAGTAGAGAAGAACCAGCTGACCCATATCAAAAAGTGTTAAGTGAAGTGGCTGACCTGAGCATGCTCAGGTTATTTGAAATATACCTGGAGGCCTCCCCACAGCTCATGATTCAGCTTTATGTCCTGATGGAATCTAATCAAGCTGACTTGAGTCAGGGTAAGCCTTTCTGGTCACTGTGGAGGATGTATGCTTCTTACAGAACTCCCTGATGACACACAGCATTTTCTGTCATATTTGTACATGTTTTTAAAATGTTTGATTTTAAAGAAATGTAGTTAGTGGTGGGGGCACTGAATACAAAGCAGTGTGAGGGCAACTGGATAGGGCAGTGGGCAAGGGCAGCTGAAGGGTCTACCTGCACTGGGCATGAGGAAGATCTGATTTGAATTCTAACTTAGACATAAACTGAGATCCCAGGCAAGTCACGTGCACTCCAGAAGTTAACATCCATACACGAAGCTCATGGTAAAACTTATAGCACTGTGTAAATGCTAACTATTCTTACTAACTAATGTCTGTTAAATTCAATTGTATTCCACTGGTGTCTTTGATGTGGAGCATTGTCTAGTGGGGCAAGAAGGGTATTTTCCAAACCTGTTTTAGTATTTCTCTTAAAACTTTGCAGAATTACCATGAGATAGATAATGTAGATATCTGTTACCCACTGATTGAATTACTGTGGAGCTTAGATGAATCTGTAATCTCAAAAGTGTGGACATTTTCTTCAGTGATGTTGATAAGAACTTCTCAAGCCTGCCCATTACTTATAGTGTTTGTCCATGTCCTTCTGTAAGTTTAGACGGGGTTTTCCCACCATGCTTTCTATGAATATTGATGGGAGTATTTCGACAGTGCATTGTAATTCCTTGCTATTGATACATATTACTATGCTTTTTTTTAATCATACATTTTGATGACATCTTTTACTCTGGTTCTTCATAATTTCTTTTTTGTTTTGTGTATTCAATGCACATCCACCATGCACCTTTCCACTGATCTCTGAGTGACACTGACTTAATTCTTTATGGCTTGTTGTGTTCCATGACTTAAAACCATACAACAATACTGATAGAATATAGATATTGAAAAATGAATCTTAGTTTAAGAAGAAGTTTGGGATCATTAAAGTTTTGTAACATGCCAAAAGCATTCCAATCTACTTTCCACATCCAATTTTAAATTCTTGGCCCAATCTGTTTGCTTCCAGTGACAAGCTAAGATATCTTTTACTGATGGATAAACTTTCTAGGGTGACCATTATAGTAAAAGTCATTCTCCTGGACTTGGCAGTAGACACTCTTTTTTTTTTTCCTTTGTGGGCAGTTAGATTAAACTTTTTGAGTGGTTATAAATCTGTTCCAGGAGGCTTTGCAATTTTGCAATGTTTGATACAATCAATACAAGATCATATAAACCCAGAAGCATCTGGAGGACCTTACCATATATGGGAAATGCTTCTTCAACTCCCTTTTGTGCTGGATTTTCCCCATGACAGTGGCAAACAAATATATTTTAGTTTTGTTCCTCACCTGGTATTAATGATCATAGTTGTTGAAAACATGTTTCCTTTGTTGTTCTTTCAAGGAATAATAATTTTAATTATGCACAGGAGATACTATTGGAAGATAACCTTTAAGGTGGTGTTTTAGTCTATTGAGTCAAAAGATTTTTTTAAATGAACAAATAAATATTATATATGGTAAGATTTTTATTCTCTATCTTTTAGTCAGTCATAAAATGATAATATGTTTTACTACAGAATATTGTTTGTAAATGTTGCTTGTTCCCCTCTAATTTCTTTTTTTTTTTTTTTTGCTGAGGCAATTGGGGTGAAGTGACTTGCCCAGGGTCACACAGCTGTTACGTGTCTGAGACCAGATTTGAACTCAGGTCCTCCTGACTTCAGGGCTGGTTCTCTATCCACTGCGCCACCTAGCTGCCCCTCCCCTCTAATTTCTTTATAATTTCTTTTTCATGTTCCCCATGTGTATATATTTTCATAAAGATTTTGTATATATAGGAAAGTAGACTTAATAGGTTAGCAGTTGTTGATGTTCTCTTAAACACAAGATCTGAGGATTTTTACATTTTTTGGTATATTCTTTTAGTTAGATAGTTCCAACATGGGTCTTTTTATATATATTTAATTTAATGTACTTTCTTTTTCCATCTTTCTTCTCTTTAATGCCTTTTCTACCTCTTTTAAAAGCACAATTTGATACTGATTAGAGGCTTAAGTATGATGGTTCCACTGCTTTGATGGCCAAAAGTTTGTTGAAAAACAATTTGCAGATCTTTAACATTTTCTCCCCCACCCACCATTTGTGGTCCATTTAATTTCATCCTTAAGTGTCTGTAAAATGGATTTGTATAGCTGAATTTTTCTTTAAACTGGTTTTGCCCTCACTGTTTTTCTGTTTTATGAGGTGATAACTATGCGTAATCTTCTATTGTCCTCTCTTGTTTTTGTTTTATCTCTCATTTTTAATTGCTTCATTTAGCTGTTTATATTGAAGTCATTTATCACCTCACCCTAAAATTGAACTCTACTTTGTGACAAGGAAAAACAAGCAAAAATATTTTCTATAGATTTCTTTTCTGGTAGTATGTACAATATTCTATCTTAGCGGTCCCTTCCCTCTCTGGAGGTTTTTTCTATTATTTTTTTTTCCAAGATCTTCATTCTCCCCTTTTCTCCCCCACCCCAGTACTCAGAATTTCACTATGAAACTAGTTTCTGATGATCTTTTAATTTACATAGATAGAATTATTATATGTATTATTTTCTTGGTGCTGCTTATTTCATATAATTAGTTCATATAAACCTTTTCATATTTCTTGGAATTACTCATAATTATAATGCCAGGTGCCCAATAATAATCAATTACATTTATATGTACCCAAATACCTTAATATACTAGCCATTCCCCAATTGAGGAATACCCATTTTGTTCCCAGTTATTTGCTATCACAAGAAATATTGCTATGAATATTTGGGTATACATAGTCTTTTTTCTGTTTTTTTTTGGTTTGTTTGTTTGGGGTTTTTTTTGTGTTGGTTTTTTTTTTTTTGAGTGTGTTTTTAGTATGAGATTGATGAGTTAAAGAGTATAGACCCTTTAGTCACTTTTCTTGTAAAATTACAAGTTGAAATCCAGAGCAGACCACTCAATAGCTCTACTAATTATGTGGTTTTTCTTATGTCTTTTTTGTCACTTTGCATGAAGTGAGGTGAAAGTTAAGGGTTGTTTTAATTTGCTTATTTTTTACTATTAGTGATTTATAGCATTTTCCCATATGATTGTTTATACTTTATAAATCTTTTGGAGACTATATTTTTTGAACAATTATCTTTTGGGGAATTCTTTAAGATTTTACAAGTGACTTTGCAGACTAAATCAGTATTGCTTTACCATGTTTCTGCTTGGTAAAGAAGTAGAAAATGAGGAGATATTAATAAACAATGACATGGTGAAAAGAACATTAGGTGATGAGTCAGTTAAGTCCCAGTTGGGCCCCACACACTTGCTTCGATGTACAACATTGGATAACTCAATGAAACTTTCTGAGCCTGTTTTCTCATCTTTACCATTGAAATGCTTCAATGACTCATTGACATAGGGACAGATCATAAGCTACCTGTGCTATCTCACCCTAAAATTCTTATGTGTTCTATATATCATTCACAGAGAGTCTTACCTATTATAATCTTTCCTATTTCTAGAGGTCTTCTGTGGGTACAAGGAAAATAATGTTCTAATGTGTGCATATCATTCTTTTTTTTTTTTTTTGCTATATACATGTGTTCAGCTGACTTACTTTTCCATCTTATGCACCATCTTCTGAATATCATGTTCAATGTCAGTTGTGTTCAAGGGACCATCTGTGGTTTTCTTATATCTACTACTTATCTTTCCTTTTCTCTTTAGGTCACATATAATTTTGATTCTGTGGAGAATTTTAGCCATGTAGAATCATCACAAGAATATTGGTATTGAAAAAGATGGATTTTAAATTAGAGAGTAGCCTGAGAAAGTGTAATTCCAATGTAATCTGGTCTGCTGCCTTCTCATTTAAATTGTCAACAAGCATTTATTTAACTTTGCAACTTATAGGCATTCTGCCTATAAGTTGTATTCCTGGGAATACAAAGAAAGGCAAAGATAAACCTTTTCTTAAGAATCTCACAGTAAATTATTTTATAAAAATACTGATGGATTTGTTCTTTTTTTCTTTGTCTTTGCCTCTTGTTTTTCTACCAATTTCATCTGTAGATATTTTGAGGATGATCTGTTTCAATTTATCTTCATATCAAGGTATCTCTGGACCTTTCCCCCCCTTTTATCCTTTTTTGCCACTAAGGTTTTGCTATGTATACAGAATGGATACCCTAATGCTTGTAGCTCCTATCACACAGGACTGGAGAGAGATGTAAACCTAAAAGTGCTATTTGGATAAATGGCAATTGTTTTTATTTGGACTGTGGAATTAATTCTGTTCAGGAATACATTGAGTACTGAAGGGGTGAAATGAGAAGAGGGTTATATATTCATCAAAAGTGCCATTGTCATGGGAAATTCTTCCCAAATAAAAGAAGAGTTTTGTTTAGGCAGCAAGAGTTTCTAGTTGTTGTGATAAGATAGCATTGTCCTGGAATATTACACTCTTCAGTGAAAGTCACAACAGATTAATCTAGCCACCTGCAATGGAAAAAGAACGCAGATGAAAAACTAATAGTCATCATGAGGACCCATAGATGAATGAGAAACAACATTACATTTCTGAATTACACAGTGCTTCCAGTGATTCTAAATTCCTTGTTCTTGTAAAAGCTCACACTAATATTCTCCCAGTGGTGCCATATCGCTATGAGGCATGGAGCCACCATGATCTTAAAGGAATCAAAATTATATGTAACTGAAGGGACAGTGGAAAACTATGCAGTAGTATTAAGTAGGTTGCAGTATCTTGCTAATGATGAATGTCTTGAATATGAGTGACATGAAAAAATTATCATTTATAGGTACAGAGTTCTATAGAGATTGGCCACTTGAACAATCTTATTTAACAGATAAGTAATAACAAAGGATAAGTATAATCAGAAAAGGAGATGGGTTATTCATGTAGTGAGATTGAGAGATAGTGCATTGATGCACCCATATTAATAAAAGAACCAAAGTACTAATACCTTGGCCCACTGGATGGAAAGACATGAATAAGAATTGTATATATGAGAGACAATGGGTCAGGTTCAACCTGGATTAGTAGAGGGAGTGGGAATGAAACCCCCCACTGATGAAATCATGGATCCATCAAGTGTCAAAAAATACGTTTTTATTGTCTAGATGAGAAGATGAGGGCCTAAATGAGGGAGATGAATGTGAGAGCATTGAGGAGAAACCTAAAGCTCTAACAACTGATTGGACAAGTAAGGGAAAAAACAATCAAAAATGATGCTGACATTAAAGATAGTGTATCTAAATTAGGGTTCTTAATTTGGAGTCTATCAACTTATTTTTAAAATATTTTATCACTATATTTTCACATAGAAAATGTATTTCTTTAGCAATCTTATATATTTTGTTTTATAGGGTTAAAAATATGACTTTGAGAAGAGAGTCTGTAATTTTGACCCGACTGCCAGACAGTTCCATAATATCCTCAAAGAATGACTATGTGTTCAGGAAGATTATACCCAATGGAAATCATTGAATTACATGTACTTTTTTTTTCTTTTTGTAATGAAATGAGAACAATTTAGTAGTACTAAATACTTCAAGAAGAAACTGTACAATTCAGATATCTCCATGTAGCTTATAAGGGAAAAGAACACATTTTATTAAATGTTTACTCTGCCAGGCATCATACTAAGCACTTTACAAATATTATTTTATTTGATCTTCACAACAACCATAGGAATTAGATGCTATTATTTTTCTACCCATTTTACAGTTGAGGAAACTGTGGCAGTCAAATTAAGTGAGTTTTTTTGCCCAGGGTCCCACAACTTGTAGACAATTTTGAACTTGCTCTGCCTAATTGTTTCAAGGATCCCAAGTTCTTTGTGAGCAGGGACAACATCTGCTTTGTTTATTCTTGTGTCCTTTGCAGTGTCCAGCATAGTGTCTTGCACATAGTAGGCATGCAATATAATATTAGCTAAATTAATTGACAGTATAACTTTTCCATGGTGAGAATTTGTTTTGTTTTGTTTTTATTTTTTAGTTGCTGCTATTGTGATCTCTTGCTGTGCTATTTCCTGGTCAACTGTTGATTATCACATCGCCCTAAGAAAATCTTTACCAGATAAAAAACTCCTCTGTGGATTATGTCCCAGATCTACATATCTCCTGTATAAGCTATTTACATTTGCATCTTGGATACTCAGTGTTGCTCTTTTAATCCTGTTAAATGTTAAGTTGGGCTTAATTCAGCTATTTTTCCTTTGGTTGTCAGGCATAACATGGGCTTGTAAACAGCAAACTTCATTTTGTACCTCCAAATGTATGGAAATTTTTTACAGAGCAGTTGTTGGATTCGTTCTGATTTTTACGTTTTTTAATGTTAAGGGAGAAAATACAAAATTCTCTATGTCTGCTTATTACGTCATGAGGGTGTTGTTCACATTGGGGATCTTGGCTGTGTTTTGGTTTTGCACACCACCTGATGAGCATCAAGACTTCTTTAGAGTTATCACTGTTATCATAGTTGTGACTCTTCTGATTGGAATTCTTTTTCTTATTGTTTATTATACTTCCTTTCATCCCAACAGAGATAAAGAAAAGAAAATATTTGATGAAATAGATGCAGGGACACCACCAAGAGCATGTAGAATAAGACATTTCCTAATGCAGTAACTATGTTCATTTATCCATTTCTGGGATGTGTTTGAATAGTTTGTATTTCAGGGTTTTCAGGAGTTCCAAGTGAGGGGAATTAACCATGCTTTGTTTCACTTTGAGAGTTATGAGGAAGTAATAGCACTTTAGAAGGGGCTGAGAACTGTGGTAGAAACAATTGTCTATCCAAAGCCATTAAAGACAATCCAACAAGTCATCATCAGCCCTGTTGGTCTCATCCTGGAAGAAATTTCCAACAAAAGTGTTTACAGAAATTGATACATCATCTTTTGAATTGTTTACTATAAGAATTTGCATTTCATAGTAAGTGAAGATAATAAATTGTAAGGTAATGACAATATGTTTGTTTTTATAATTATATACAATGAATAAAATTCCATTATATTTTCCCAGCACACATACTACTTCCTGGGAATTTTGAGCACATTGTTGTTGTGTCTAGTTATTTCAGTTTGGAGTGGTTTGCCATTTTCTTTTCCAGCTCATTTTGTAGAGGAGGAAACAGAGGCAGATAGGGTTAAGTAACTTGCTCAGGGTCACACAATTAATATTTGAGGTCATATTTGAGCTCAGGTCTTTCCTGATTAAGTTTCACTCTGGAGAACAAGGTGCCTCCTATACCACAAGTGGTATAGGGCATTTGGCAGTATGGAAACAGCTTCTTGGATGAGGTGACCCCTGAGTATGGCTGGGAATGCAGACTGATTGCAGTATTATTTGGGTTGTTAGAAGCAGCATACATAGAGAATATAAATGAGTTGATTATGATGGGGTGATATTTAAAAAATAAAATTAAAGGATGAGAAAGAGGGATACACTGGGAGAAGGGGGAAGGGAGAGGTAGAACGAGGCAAATTTTCTCACTTAAAAGAGACAAGAAAGTTTTTACACTAGAAAGGAAGATGGGGGTGGGATGTGGCAAGCAACCTGTCCCTCTTCATGACAAACCTATCAGTATCAGTGACTGTGTTAGTAACTGTCAGGTATAGTAGCTTCTCCTTTGCTCTCTCCCTCCCTTCCTTCCTTCCTTCCTCCCTCCCTTCCTTCCTTCCTTCCTCCCTCCCTCCCTCT
>JAJPUD010001589.1:182281-246232 GCA_023553655.1 Myrmecobius fasciatus
ATATAAATTTTCATTGTTGAAACCTTGTAAAATATCTTGGAGTTTACAATCTAGATTTCTATTTTAAGGATTATGCTTTAAATCCAAAACATTCTGGCTCTCAGAGATTGGCCAACAATAGGTCCCAGCCCAAACCTCATTTGGACATTGGGCTCTGATGGTTCAGAGTGAGTGTAAATAACAGTTGTTTCTGTTTTGACCAGAAACCCTGAGGGTCTTCTCCCGGATTTATTTTTTTTTTTTAAGTAGGTAAAAAAACTCATTCTTTGCCTCATTTCTTACCTAGCCTGCGTCATGGGATTGGGTATTGCTTCTGTCACACTGAGACCTGTTAAAGTTCTTAGCTTTAAAAAGGCCAAGGGTTTCCCACTGTATCCAGGGTCATTTCCAGTCTTCTTGACATCTGGCCACTGGATCCAGATGTTTCCAAAGAAGAAAATAAAGCTGGTGACTTTGCATAATCTTGTCTCGCTTAAATCAAAATCACTTGCAAGTTATGACATCATTTTCCTGATGTTATGGTCTTTTTCAAGAATGACAACAACTTTCATTGGGATCTGCTCAAAATGGGTAAATGATACACTTAATTTGGTACACAAATCTATCTTACCCTAACTTCCTTACTTAGGAAGTAGGAGGGAAAGTACATGGGCTGGGGAAGGGTGGGAGAGGGGAGGCTGATAGATGGGAGGGCAGTTTGGGAGAGGTGATAGAAGTAAAACACTTTTGAGGGAGGATAAGGCAAAAAGGAGAGAGAAGGAGAAACAAGAAAAATAGGGTGGAAGGAAATACATAGTAATCAGAAATTTTTTTTACCTAAAGGCCTCATTTCTCAAATATATAGAGACCTAAGTCAAATTTATAGAAATACAAGTTATTCCTCAGTTGATAAATGGTCAAAGCAAATAAATATGTATTTATCAGATAAAGAAATCAAAGCTACCTATAGTTACATAAAAAAAATTCTGAATCACATTGATTAGCACATAATTGGTATAGTTGTAAACTGATTTAACAATTCTGGCAGGCAATTTGGAACTATGCCCAAAGGCTTAAAACCATGTATACCCTTCTATCCAGTAATAGCACTACTGAGTCTATATCCCCAAAAGATTTTTTTTTAAAGGAAAAGGACCTATATGTACAAAAATATTTATAATACCTCTTTTTGTGGTGGCAAGAATAGGAAATTAAGGTGATGTCTATTATTTGGCATGTGATCTATGTTGTGGTATATAATTGTGAAGGACTGCTGTTGTGCTGTAAGAAATGTCGAGAAGAATGGTTTCAGAAACACCTGGAAAGACTTACATGAACTGATGCAAACTGAAGTGAGCAGAATGAGAAGAACATTATGCACAGTAATAGCAATGTTATGCGATGATCAGTTGTGAATGATTCTTCAGCAATACAATGATCCAAGACAGTTCTAAAAGACTATGAGAAATAAAATTATAAGGTTTTGTTTCCACAGCTGAAAAGTTTCAGAGTCTCAGTCTCCCTCTCTGTTGCCATGGTAAAAAAAAGAATGTGATCATAAGTTTTAGCATTACTACTGCAGAAGAGAATTAAAGAATGCCTTAAGTCAACAGAACCCCAGGTGCTGGTGGAGTGCAAATGACCTGGTTTTATGACCAGGTCATAAAATTTTAAATTAAGCATGCTTAATAAGCTTCATGTATATTAACTTCTCCTTTAAGGAGGAGACATCCACCATTTTTGAATATATGATGATGTGGCAAAGGAAAGGGAGAACATGGAAACATATCAAGACGTGTATGTGGGGGTGTCATGGAATATTAGATTCTGGAAAGCTTTCCTCCAATTGGAATTCTGAGGAGGCAGGGTGAAATTATGGAATATATGCTGGTTCTGGCCTCTGTAAATTGCATCTGTACCTCCTCAAAGGAGTATGGTGCCCACTTCTTACAAGAAACATATAAAGCCATATTCCACTCATCCCAAGAATTTGGGTCTGAAGTTTTTATCTCTGACACTTATTATGAAAAATGCTATCAACCCCTGGAGGAAGAACTGATGGAGACAATGCAGATTGAAGCAACTTTTTTTACTTTATTTTTTTTTGAGGATTTTTTGTCTGTATTTTCTTTCACAATATGACTAATATGGGAATATATTTTGCATCACTCCACATAATAACCTATATCAAATTGCTTGCCTTCTCAATGAGAGAGAGGGAAAGAAAGGGAGGGAACTCAGAATTAAAAAAAAAAACAAACAAAAAAACCCCTTAAAATTGTTTTTATATGTAATTGGGAAAATATTTTTTTTTAAAAAAAGATTGATTATAATAGGTGGCAAGGTTGGCAGGAGAGAAAAACGAACATTTATTAAGCATATACTATATTCTAGGTACTATACTAAAAGTCAGAGATAGAAAGGCAAATATTTTGTGTTCTAGGACCTCTCAGTCCAGTGAAGGAAACAACATGCAAAAATGTATAATAAAAACTAACTCTATACAACATAAATTGAAAATAAGTGACAAAGGGAAGGCACTAGAATTAAGAATTGGAAAACAGAAGGTGGGATTTTAGCTGAGATTTGAAGCCCAAGGAAGCCAGAAGGTGAAGATGAAGAGGGAAAAACATTCAAGCATAAGAGACAGCTAATGAAAATGCCCAGAATCAAAAGATGAAGTATCTTGTTTAAGGCAAAATCAGAAAGTCAATGTCACTGGATCAAAGGGTATGTGGAAGGACTGGGATATGAAAGTATGAGAAGATTGACAAGATAGGAGAGGGGCAGATTATGAAAGGCTTTGAATGCCAAGGAGAGGATTTCATATTTGATCTTAGTGGTAATAAGTAACCACTAGAGGAAAGAGACGAGACACAAAGAAATCAATAGCCTGTGCTGGAAGAAATAAAAGCTCGAACTAGGACGGGGGCCTTGAGATTGAGGAGTGAATGGATTATAGAGGCATTTTTAAGGTAAAATTCATAAGACATGACTGCTCATTGGCTATGTGCAGTAATGTAAGAGGAATAATGACCAATAACTTGGGGAAGTTTGGAACCTTGGAAAAATTGTGATACCATTATCTAAAAAAGTGGAAAAAAGTGAGAAGGGCAGATTTTGGGGGGAGGAAGAGCATGAATCCAATTTTGCACATGTTAAATTCGAGGTGCCTGTGGGACAATCAGACTTTCCTCCGTTAAAGTGTAATTTTAGACAAACGATTAAAGTTCTTTGGGTCTCACTTTCATCTTCTGTGAAATAGCTTGGCTACTAATTTTTTTAAAAAAGCAGCTTGAGCCAATGTAGTAGTGATTTGTATTTCAGCTCAGTCCCACAGACATGATTCTATCCACTTTTCAAAATACAAGGGAATTGAAGTCATCAAAAATAAGAGAAATGGTTGGCTTAAATCGTACTGACCTCTATGAAACAGTTTCATGTCACAATGTTATTTTTTCCTATTCATATTTTGAAATTTATTTATTTTAAAAACACCTTTATGAATCATGTGGGTAGAGAAAAATCTGAGCAAAAGGGAAAAACCATGGGAGAGATTAAAAAAAACCCAGAAAAAAGAAGTGAACATAGCATGTGCTGATTTACATTCAATCTCTATAATTGTTTTTCTACATGCAGTTGGCATTTTCTGCCCAAAATCTATTGGGATTGTTTTAGATCATTGAACTACGGAGAAGAACCAAGTCCTTCACAGTTGATCACCACACATTCTTGCTGTTATTGTGTACAATGTTTTCTTGGTTCTTCTTGTTTCACTCAGCATGTAAATCTTTCCATTGTCTACTAATTCTATAACCCTACTACTTGATGATTAGAAAATTTTAAAATGTCTTTTCAGATCTAATAATTTATAAGCCTGTGGTATCTAAGACTTGAATTTAAGAGCAGTATATATATATATGTATATATGTGTGTGTGTGTGTGTGTGTGTGTGTGTGTGTGTGTGTGTAGATTTAGAAACTGTTTTACTTAGAGTGATATATTATAAGAGATTGACTAGGGAAAGAGAATAGAAATGAGAGGGCCAAGAAGAGATCTTTGAGGAGTACTCATGCTTAGGTGGTTGACTGAAGATGAATAATAATGGAAGGAGCCCAAGAAGAAACAATGGAAACAAGTAGAATTGTAAGCCTTCCTTGCTACAGAAAAGTAAAAAGGGTGAGAGAAAAAATTGATTTTCAGAAGATGACACAAATAATGATAACTATCTATTTATCCTGGGAGGCATAAGTCAGAGGGCTTTTTTTAGGGGAAGGGCTAAGTAGAGTTGGGAAGAGTTAAAAAGCTCTGAAACTCAAGTTTTCAGATTTGTGTAGCTTGAGCTTTTGTCAGGATCAATCTTTTACTATTCTTAAAATTTCCAAGAAAGATCAGTTGTGGCAAGCCCACATATGACATTCACTCATTTTGGGGCATCTCTGGGATGAATTATGAATCGAGCAATTGTGATAATTGGTAGTATTTGACTTAAACTTTTAGTGAACTCCCACCTTTCAGCACTTTGTATTCTGCTTCAATAATAATAAGATGTAGCATTTATATCGAATTTTAAGATTTGTAAAGTACTTTACATTTGAGTCTAGAACAATTCTGTGAGGTAAGCACAACAGAAATATCTACATTTTGTAATGAGGATGGCTCAGAGAATTTAAATGAATTATCCATGATTATTGTTTGCCCTTTGTTTTTGAAGGGGACTAGTGACATCACAGGATGATATCTTATGTGTGATTTGGATTGAAGTAAGGCAGAAATTCACAGTCATCAGCCTCACTCCCATAACTAGTGTCAGATATGAGATTCAAATATAGGTTTCTCCTGAGCCTCAGTTCAGCCTTCTTTCCTTTAGTACTCTTCTAGCTTCCTTTATTAAGTTCATGACTCCAGACCTGATACTTTATCCATCATACCACCTAGCTGCCCAGGAGACACAGGCCGCTAAATAGTTAATGGATAAAGTGCTGGGCCTAGAATTTGGAGCATCCAAGTTCGAATTTTCTCTCACACACTTGCTTTGTCTGCCCCAGTTTCTTCATTTGTTTCCTAGGATTGTTGTGAGGATAAAATGAGATAACATTTGTATTGTAAAGGTTTTGCAAATCTGAAAGCTTTATATCAATGCCAGTTATCAACATTATCATTCTTATTATCCAAAACAAAATTCATTATCTTTCTCCTCTCTATGTTTATTTTCCAAACTATCTTCTAACTTCACTTTTCATCAAAAAGATCACAATTCTTCTAGGCACACAGGTTCATATCCTCAGTGTTCACCTTGACCCCTCACTTTCTCTCACTGTCCTATTCATATCCTCAGTGTTCACCTTGACCCCTCACTTTCTTTCACTGTCCTATTTTTAAAATAAGAATAGCTTTTTATTATTCAAAATACATGCAAAGATACTTTTCAACATTCACTCTTACAAAACCTTTTTTCCCCTTTTATCCCCTCCCCCTTCTAGAAATCAAGTAATCCATTGATTATCCTATTTATTGCCAAATCAAATTGTTTCTATTTCTGTAAACATTTGTCAAATTGGATGTTTTCTCTCTTCTCACATGTATTCCATTTTAACTAAGGTACTCATGCTTTCTTGTCTAAACTGTTGCAATAGCCTACTAATTGGCTTTACTGCCACGAGTCTTTTTTTTAATAGTATTTTATTTTTTCCAATTACATGTAAAGACAATTTTAAATATTCAATTAAAAAAAATTTTGAGTTCCAAATTTTCTCTCTTCCTCCCTTCCTTCTCCTCCTCCTCTTCTTTTTTTAAAATAATAGCTTTTTATTTACAAAATATATGCAGAATAGTTTTTAACATTCACCCTTGCAAAACCTTCCAAATTTTTTCTTACTCCCTTCCTCCATTCCTCCCCTAGACAGTAAGTAATCCAATATATGTTAAACATGTTTAATTCTTTTATACATATTTTCACAATTACCATGCTGCCCAAGAAAAATCAGATCAAAAAGGAAAAAAAAATGAGAAAGAAAAGAAAAAGCAAGCAAACAACAACAAAAAAGGTGAAAATACTATGTTATGATCCACATTCAGCTCCCGTAGTCCTCTTTCTGTATGGCTCTCTCTATCACAAATCTATTGGAATTGGCTTGAATCACCTCATTGTTGAAAAGAGCCACTTCCATCAGGGTTGGTAATCACATAATCTTGTTGTGGTTGTGTTCTCCTGGTTCTACTCACTTCACTTAGCATCAGTTTATGCAAGTCTCTCCAGATAGAACAATAATATTCCATCACATTCATATACCATAATTTATTCAACCATTCTCCAGCTGATGGGCATCCACTCATTTTCCAGTGTCTAGCCACTACAAAAAGGGCTGCTGCAAACATATATGCATGTGTGGGTCCTTTTCCCTTTTTATGATCTCTTTGGGATTTAGGCCTATTAGAGACACTCCTGAATCAAGGTGTATGCACAGTTTGATAGCCCTTTGAGCATAGGTCCAAATTGCTCTCCAGAATGGTTGGATCCATTCACAATTCTACCAACAATGTATCAGTGTCCCAGTTTTCCCACATCCCCTCCAACATTCATCATTATCTTTTCCTGTCATTTTAGCCAATTTGAGGTGTGTAGTGATATCTCAGAGTTGTCTTAATTTGCATTTCTCTGATCAATAGTGATTTAGAGCATTTTTTTTTCATTTGACTAGAAATAAATAGTTTTAGTTTTTTCATCTGAAGAATCCTTTGATCTTTTGTCAATTGGAGAATGACTTGTATTCTTATAAATTTGAGTCAATTCTCTATATTTTGGAAATGAGGCCATTATCAGAACCCTTGGGTATAAAAAATTTCCCCCCTGTTTTCTGCTTCCCTTCTAATCTTGTCTGTATTGCTTTTGTTTGTACAAGATCTTTTTAATATAATCAAAATTATCCATTTTTGATTTCATAATGTACTCTGCTTCTTCTTTGGCCATAAATTCCTTCCTTCTCTACAGATCTGAGTAGACTATCCTTTTTTCTTTTAATTTGCTTATAGTTTCACTTTATATTTAAATCATGAACTTTACCTTATTTTGGTACAGGGTGTTAGGTGTTGATAAATGCTTAGTTTCTGCCATGCTAATTTCCAATTTTCCTAGGACTCTTTGGATTTGTCAAACACTAGATTACTAAATCATTGACTATTGTGTCTTATAAGCCTAATTTATTCCACTGATCAGCTATTCTATTTCTTAGACAGCACCAAATGGTTTTGATGACTGCTGTTTTATAATATAGTTTTTGGTCTGATATAGCTAGGACACCTTCATTTGTATTTTTCATTAATTCTCTTGGAATTCTTGACCTTTTGTTCTTCCAGATGAACTTTGTTATTATTTTTTCTAGCTCTGTAATTTCTTGGGAGTTTGGTATGGCACTGCCTTCCCTCTTCTTAAAATGGTAAGCAATTTGATATAGTTTATGTGTGTGCATTCTTGGAAAACATATTTCCATATTAGTCATGTTGTAAAAGAAGACACAGACCAAAAGGGGGAAAAAACCCCACAAGAATACAGAAAGTGAAAAATAGGATGCTTTGATCTGCATTCAGACGTCATCAGTTCTTTCTTTGGACATGGATAGCATTTTCCATCATGAGTCCTTTGGAACTGTCTTGGATCATTGTATTGCTGAGCAGAGTGAAGTCATTCATAGTTGATTATCACACAATGTTGCTGTTACTTTGTTCAGTGTTCTCCTAATACCTCAAGTCTTTTTCCACTCCAGTATATTCTCTACACCGCTGCCAATTTTCTTTAGGAGCAAATCTGACCACTTCTCTATTCAGTAAATTTCAATGTTTTCTTACTGCCAACAAGGATAAAATAGAAACGTTTCTGTTTAGCTTTTAAAGCTTTTCACAACGCAGTCCCTACTTATCTTTCTAGTCTTATTGTATATGCCTTTATCTTCCCCATCTTGAGATCTTCAAGATCTTTTTGTCCTCAAACAGGGCTATCTTCTGTCTCTATGCTTTATACTAATTGTTCTTCATGTCTGTAATGCACTCCCCATACCTCATAGTTTCCCCATCAGAATGTTATATTTTTGTCTAAAGGGAGCCATTTCTAGGGCAGGGGGGGAAGGAAGAAAAAAAAAGAAATTTACATAATAACTATATTACATATTTAAATGAATAGCAAGCTATACATAAAAGATTTATAGTTTCATATGTAATCATTTAAAAATTATACTATGTTATAGTAATAATTGTTTTATTCTATAAATTAAAAATAAAGACTGTTAGTATCACATTATGATTTAGCCAAAATTTACTCATATTAATTTTACTTACAAAATTTTTCTTATGTTTGCCTCCTAAAGTTCTCACTAAGTTCTTTTCTTTTCATTAGGAATACTTAAAAAAAAAGGAATACTTAAAAGTATTCTCTTTCATTAAAGACCCATATTTCTCCCTGTAGGACTGACTATGCTCAGTTTTTAGCTCAAGTCATTCTCAGTTGTAAAATCTGTATCTTTTGCCTTTGGAATAATATATTCTAGATCATCTCTCATTTATAATAAAAACTGAATGAAAGGTTTTTGTGTGATTTTGATGAAAATTTTTTATTATTTGAATCCTTTCTTTATGTTTGCAGAATTTTTTCTTCTTTGACCTGGAAGCTCCAGATTCACTCATGACTTTTTCTTTTGGGGTTTTCCTCAGTAGAAGTTTTCTCTTTTTAATTTCTCCTCTGGGCAGTTTTCTTGAATTTCTTGATTTATAGTTTTCTATTTCTTGATTTCTTGAAATATAGTTAAGGATTTTATCATGGTTTTCAGGAAACCCAATGATTCTTTAAAAATTCCTCCTTGATCTACTTTCTCAGGTCTGTTGTTTTTGACACTAGATGACTCACATTTTCTTCTTTTGTTTTGAAATATTTGATTTTGATTAAGTTCATAATAGATGAAAAAAAGAATATGTATGGGCTCTTTGAGAGTAGAGATTGTCACTCTTTTCAGGGCAAAAAATTGGAAATTGAGGGGATGCCAATCAATTGGGGAAGGGCTGAATAAATTGTGGTATGTGATTATGATGGAATATTATTGTTCTATGGGAAAAGATGAACAGGATGCTCTCAGAAAAATTTGAAAAGCGCTCCATAAACTCAAAGTGAAATGTACTGTATACAAAGTAATAGCAATGTTGTGGGATGATGAACTATAAATCTCTCTCTCTCTCTCTCTCTCTCTCTCTCTCATTTTATTTTGTTTAAGGTTTTTTTTTTTTTTTTTTTTGTTGAGCGTAGTATCTATGTTTTCTTCTGCAGCATGACTTATGGAAATGTTTTGCATAACTTCACTTGTGGTTTTTTAATGGGGACGGAGGTGGAGATAAGGAAGAAAATCTGAAACTCAGAAGTTTTCTATTTATTTATTTATTTTTGCTGAGGCATTTGGGGTTAAGGGTCACACAACTAGGAAGTATTAGATACTTAATTATCTAAGGCTGGATTTGAACTCAGGTCCTCCTGACTTCAGGGCCACTGCTTTATCCACTGTGCCATCTAGTTGCCCCAACTCAGAAGTTTTCAAAACAAATGTAAAAAAATGTTTTAAATGTAACCGGGAAAAAATATTAAATAATAAATAAATAAATAAAGATTAAAAAAAAAGAATAGGGACTGCTTGGTACCTGTTACAAAGTAGTTATTTAATATATATTTATTGAATTGATTGACAGTTCTATAGGGAGAGGGGAACCTAACATTTGAGGCTATCAATCCTATAGGAGATTGTAGTTCAACTGACTCTTGAAAGAAACTAGAGATTCCAAGAGTCAAAAGTGAGGAGGAAGAACATTATAGTCATGGGGGACAGTCTGTAAAAGACATGGAGGTAGAAGCTGAAATATGATGGATGGTTGCTGTTGGTCAGTTATGTCTACCTTTTCATGACTTAATTTGGGGTTTTCTTGGCAAAGTTAATGGAATTGTTTGCCATCTTCTTCTTCAGCTTATTTTATAGAATAGGAAACTGAGGCAAGATAAAGTGACTTTCCCAGGTCATATAGTGTCTGAGGCCAAATTTGAACCCTGGAAGATGAGTCTTCCTGACTTCAGGGCTAGTACTCTATTCATTGTGCTACTTAGATGCCCATAATGGTAGAGAACAGCAGTAATTCAGTAATCCAGTATAGAAGGAACAGGGATTAATGTGTAATCATATTGTAACTGGATTAAAAAAGACTAATTATCAAATAAATGAGTCTGATGGGTCCCAGAGGCAATAGGGAGCCACTGAAACTTCTTTAGAAGAGGAGTAACCTGGTCAACTAGGTAGGTCTGATGAACTCCGACAAAAGCTAACTGAATGACCCTGGGGAAGTCACAACAACAACAGCAACAACAAAAACCTGGACAGACCTGTGCTGCTCCAAGGCATCCTACTAAAGTGCTACTAAGGTATCCTAAACCTTCTCACAATCTCTAATGCCTGGGAATTTGGAACCAGCTCACAAAGTCAAATCAGTGGTCACGGCAAGGATTTGTGCATCCAACTCTAAGCTTTCACCTACGATGAAGAGGTACAGTTACGGATGTTAACACCAAATAAGCAGGGGGAAAATCTTATCATTTTTATAACCTTTAAAAATTTATCCTAACATTTCCAATGTTCTTTTTCTCATATTTGCCACTGTCAGAAATGAAACCTATAGAAATATCTCTTTAATTTCTCTAGAACAGTTTCCGTGTTTACTAATTAAAAGTAAAACAAAACAAAACAAAACAAAACAAAAAACCTCTTTACCCAGTTTTGACTCAGGACCTGCAGGTTAGTGCTAATTTTCACCATTGGCCTCACTCATTCACTCATCCCTTATAGCAATTAATGCATTGGAGAAATTTGGCTCACTATAATTAGCAAGAATTCAGGAACTTGAATAATGAAACCTCAGTGAATTCATTCCTTCCCAGTGATCTTATATTCTGAATTATGCCAAAAGAAACATGGATTTGTTGATTCAATGTCTTTGTTACAGTTGAAAGAATTAAATAAAATAAACAAAATAAAATGAGCCTCACATCTCTTCAATTGTTTTAAAATAAATTTTGTCTTAAGGTTTCTTTTCTATATTATTCTATACAGTTGAAGATACCTTTGGCTTATTGAAAAAACAGAATAATTATTACTAACAATGAGAATACACACATTCATAAGAAATTTAAATAAAATTCAATTTCCAGATATTATGAAGAAATTAGTCATAATGACCTAATTTCAGAACAACCACAAGAGGGCAATAGAACCACAAATACTGGATTCAGGAGATGCTGTTTTACATTATCTCAGGTTAATGTTATTAGCTGCCGGTACCATTATTTTTAAAGGTTCAGAATACTAAAAATAAAATAGAGCATTTCCTTTTTTTAAATGATAAATTTCATTTTGACACAAGACATTCCTTAACTAATATCCAAATCCCGCACAAAAATACATTCCCTAAAAACAGTTGAGCAGAACTGCCAAGTTGGAATGATGGGGCCAAGTAGTAAGCAAATATGATATTTCTCAGTGAGTGTCTACAGAGAGTAACAGGGGCATTTAAACCAAGATCCTTTGACTTCCAAGCTAGTAATTCTCCTGTTGTACCATCATAATAAATACTTATATTGAAGTTTCCCTCCTGGAATTGGACAAAGATTTAGCTGTAACCTGATTCCCTTTATCTGTAGGATTGATCTATTTCATAGGAAATTGGAGTATTTACTCAATAGTCAGTGGTTAACCTATACTTTTATATTTTGTGGCTGGGTGAGAGTAATGGAAGAAAAAGAAACATATATTATACATACACACATATAACATACATGCACATACACAGATATTAACATATATACATATATATGTGTATACATATACACACACACACAGAACATATTTTTTAATGAGCCCTGAGATTTATTAAGTGACATCCTTAAGAACATTAATAGCAATTTCCCCCAATATTTTCCACTGTCAGAAATGATGCATTTTGTGGAAGTGATGTTCAAATAGTCCTTAGTGCATGCTAATTATCAGGCTATTTTTAGTGTTCAAATTGTTTTTCAAGTGCACATAATATAGGAAATCTGTAATTCTGTTTAATTAGATTTATCATTTTGGAATCTGAGAAGTAACAACACTTACCCCCACCCCAAAAAGATGGAGCTAGAGGCATGTTGTTATATCTAGTCAACCCTTTATACTATATGGGGCCTTGAATTTGAAACATCTTTAAAGGCTTAGTGTTGCATTACTAAGTGATTTCTTTCTTTTGGATTATATTTGCGGAATTATCTGTCTCCTAAGTGTTTTATTAGTATTTATAGGTGGTTTCCAAAGAAAGAGAGAAGTTATTGATCTTGGCATTCTGTGGAATTTCATCAGATTTGCCATTTCCCCATAGTATTAAACATAACTTTAGTTTGGTTTCAATGTCATTAGGTCATATGTTCATAAATTTAGAGCTGGAAAGGAACTTGGAGGTGATCTAGTCCAACTTTATCATTTTGTTTGTGCTTTGTTCTCAAAGCATTTTAAAAATAAGGAAACTGAAGTCCAAACAGCCAATAAAAATGCACTGAGTCAGGTTAATTACTTGCCTGAGGTCATAAAAAGCACAAACCCTAACAAGTTAGTAATAAAACACAATAATAAGAACACTGTAGTGAAGCTATCCCTCACATGTAGCACAGGGATGTTTTTCTGTGGCTTGAAGGGAGGCAGAATAGAATAGACATTTCTAGCCACCTCTCCTCTCCTCTTCTCCAAAGGGGACTTTAATTCCTACTAGTATGTGAAATTTGAGCACTCTGTTGTCTTCAGAGGAAGGGGTACTGGGCTAGAATATCCATACATCTGTCTGTCTGTCTATCTACCTACCTATCCATCTAACTAGATCTACCTATATAGATACATGCATCGATCCATCAATCCATCTATCTATTTATCTATCTATTGTTGTATATTATTAGTCTAAGGGATGTACTTTTCAGGTTCAAGGTAAACTTCTGATCATTTTTCATTAATGGGGGAAAGAGAACCCCAAGCTCTGTATCCAGGGATTAACTTCCCTTCAAATATTGATTCTACAATGAACACACAAAGTAAGTAGCAAAGAAACCCATTTTCCCATTTGTAGCCAAACAGAAATCAGAGAAAGTATCTATAAGAGAATATATACCAGACAATACAGAGTAAAAAAGCTTTCCTATTTGGAGAAAGATAGCTCAGCTCAATGGAAAGAAAATGTCTTCAATCTCACTGGAGTGGAATATTCCCTGAAGTCATCTCTAGTACAGCAAGCTGGGGTACAGACATGAAGCTGACTGATAGTTTCTCTTCAGGATGTTATCCCCCCTTCAGCAACCTTAAATAGGGTGGGAATTATCTATTTATTATCTCCCTCAAAGTTGGAATACAAAAGCACCAGAAGCTTCTGCTAAGACCAATGAGCTTGAAGAGTCTTTAAGAGACTGAAGAGACTCACTCTAAATAAATAGCCTAGTGGATAGTGGGCTGGGCTTGGAGTCTAGAAGACCTGACTTCAAATCTGGCCTTAGACATTTAATAACTGAGTCCTCTGGGCAAGAAATTTCATCTTTGTTTGCCTCAATTTCTTCTTCTGTAAAAAAGGGGATAATAATAGCAAGCATTTCCTTATAGGGTTCTTATGTGGATCAAATGAGATATAACTCAAATAGTGATGTACAAATTAGGTCTATATAGGACAAATTGAGAATAGGGACCTACCCTCAGAGAAAAGGCAGCAAGATGAAAGAGGTCTAGCAAAAGCTGCTTACAGAAGGTGTGACTTTAGCTGAGACTTGAAAAAAATCCAGGGAATTCAAGAGGCAGAGTTTAGGAAGAAAAATAAATATTCCCAGCATGGGGAACAGCCAATAAAAATGCACTGAGTCAGGAGACCTATGTCATTGGATTATAGTGTATTTTACCTATGTCATTGGATTATAGTGTATTTTCTTGGGAGTAAGGTATAAGGATATTGGAAAGGTAGGAAGGGGTTAGGTTATGAAGGGCTTTGAAAGCTGAACCATGATTTTATATTTAATATTGAAGGTGATAGGGCACCACTTGAATTTATTGAATGTGTGTGTGTTTGCATATGTGTGACAAAGTCAGATTAGTTTTTTAGAAAGATCACAGTGGTAGCTGAGTGGAATGGGGGAGACAAGGCAGGCAGACACCAACTGCTATTGCAGTAGTTCAGGTTTGAGGTGATAAGGGCCTTCATCAGAGTGTGATCCTGTTAGGGGAGAAAAGGGAGTGTATTCCAGAGAAATAGCAGGCCTTGGAAGTATTAGCTATAGGAGGGTGAGAAAGAATCAGGAGTAGAGGATGATTCAGAAGTGCTGAACTTTGAGGCCAAAAAACTTGGTGCAGAGAGTCTCTGGTTCTTTTTCTTTTAATTTATTTATTTTTAGTACAGAAAAGGAGAAAGCAAGCATAATATTGCTAACTCTGGTCTTCAGTGTTCCTGTGATCTTGCATTACAGAGAGATAATTGATCCAAATGCACACATGAATGAAACAAGACCAATAAAAGTGAAATACAAGAATAGAAGTCAGTTTATAACTGATCATTCAACCTGATATTAATTTTGCATCTGGCATAATGAAAGATTGTTCAGCTTCCTTTGCAATAGTTCTCAATCTCTGGCTCATAAGAAATTTTGCTGGATCAGTGTGGTTGACACACTTTTTTTTTTTTTTGGATACAACTCTCTCTATTTAGGTCTCCTTAAAGCGTGGGACTCATGGACATGCTGGCAGGTTCTGCCCTCAGTCCAGGTTTTTATTCCCCCCTACTAAACAACATTGCACATAAAAACAATGATAGCATATTCTTTGTCTTTCACAAGTAACAGCTGTATTTAGATATTGTTCTTTTTAAGGCAGCCTTGATGACATAATTTCTCTTGCTGCAAGATGAGAGAAGTCCTACAGCCAACATTTTAAGGTGTCACTCACCCAATGTTTATATTAGCACTGGTAGCCAAGCCAGCAGGATTGGAGAGAGAAATTATATAGTGTAATAGCAGAGTCCTGCATGTGTGGCCTTAGCCTCCTGATGCTTCATGTGGAGCTGCCTGATTGTCCTGGAGGCCTGTCTGTGATGTTATGGCCTGGGTTTCTTGAAGTCACTTGGGAAAATCATACAAAAATTAGTTCAGAAATATGTTAAGAACATTTGTATGCAATGATTTTTTTCTCTAGTGCTTACCTCCAAGTAATTTCAAATAATCAAATAAGCTTTAGAAACTCTTGCTTGGAGGTTTATTGTGGAATATTTATGGGGGTAAAAACAATACCTACCTCCCAGGCTGTGGTGAAGATAAAATGAGACAATATGTTTATAGAACTTTGCATAAACCTCTAAGTACTAGTTATTATTGTTGTTGTTGTTATTGTTATTACTGCTGTGGGAATTCCGGGTGGAAATTTCCTCCACCAGCACAGATTGGTGTCTCATTTGTAATTTAAATCTTAACAGAATCGTTGGGGCTTAAGGGAAAACTGATTTGCCCATGGTTACAGAGACAAAGTATGTCAGAAGCATAATTGGAAACTTGGTCTTTCTGACTCCAAAAGCTAGTTCATTCTCCCACACTTCCTTTAGTATGGTAAAGTACAAAAAATTCTGTTTACAATGGCTCATCCATTCTAAAGTAAGCATGTGTATCACACCTTTCTCCCTATGGCACATGTAGATACTAAAGGCAAGAAGAAAGTGTGATTCAGCTAATATGAATCCAAAACATTACTATATTTCTTTACAATTTATTAATAAGTGTACTTTTAGCTCTTTGCACTCAGTATCCCTTTGGGGGTAATAAATGCAGATTTTTTTTGTCCCTTTTTGAAAAAGAAGAGCATTTACTGAGGATGGTGTAATCCCTTCAGAGCGTTGTTTCTGATTAATTTGAGGTGGTGATGGTAATTAATCATTCCTTTTGTATGAATTACTTGTCTAGCTTTCCATGCCATGCTATCTTGCTGCAAAGATGAAGAAACTGAGCCATGGTCCTCAGTGACATGTAATAAAAGTGGGATTGGGAATCAAGTCTTCAGGCTCCAAATCCCATGTGCTTTTTAAATGTAATAATAGTGAAAATTAATATGAAAGAAAAGGGAAAAGATAAATGTTGGAGGTAATGTGGGAAAACAGACGCTGGTGAAGTTGTAAACTGATGCAACCTTTCTGGAGAGCAATTCAAAATGATACCAAAGGGGCAATCCATTGGTGCAATGGATAGAACACCAGCCCTGAAGTCAGGAGGATCTGAGTTCAAATTTGAGAGACTTAATACTTTCTGTGTGACCCTGGGCAAGTTATTTAACCCCAATTGCCTCAGCAAAAATAAAAAATACCAAAGAGCTATAAAACTAGGTATACCTTTTGGTCCTATACCTTTTGGTCCAGCAATAACATTACTAGGTCTGTATCCTAAGGGGTTGGTGGGGGGGCATATTTGCATAAAAATATAGCATCTCTTTTTGTAGTGGCTAAAAATGGTAAATTGAGGGATGCCTGCCAATTGGGGTATGGCTGAACAAGTTATGGTATGTGATTGTAATGGAATATTATTGTGCTATAACAAATGACAAGCAGGATTATTTTAGAAAAACCTGGATTTACATAAATGGACAAAGTGAATGGAACTAGAAGAATACCATATACAGAAGGAACAATAATTTTATATGATGAACACTGTGAACAATTTAGCTATTCTCAGCAATATAGTGATCCAAGACAATCCCAAAGGATTCATGATGAAAAATGCTATCTACTTCCAGAGAAAGAACTTATAAGCACCTGAATACAGATCGAAGAATGGTATTTTTCACTTTCTTTTTTTTTGTTTAACTTTTCTTTGAAAAATGACTAATATGAAAATGTTTTATATGATTGCATGTGTTTAACTTAAATTGTTAAGGGAGAGGATAGGGATGGGAAGAAAAGAAAGAATTTGGAACTCAAAACTGAAAAAACAATGAATGCTAAATATTGCTTTTACATGTAATTGGGGAAAATATTATTTGAAAAAAGAAAAAATAATAATAAGCATTACTGTTTCCCACTGCATTCCATTTTTGTAAGACACTTATATTTTGTATCTAATTGGATCCTCACAATGAGTTTGAGGAAGGGATAATAGGTAGGATTATTGCCACTTAATGGACAAAATAAGCTCAGAAAGATTCAGGATTTACTCAAAGAAACACAGCTAGCAAGGGAAATAGGAGACACATGAACCCAGGCCTTCTGAATATAAGCCTACCATGCTTTGCATTGTGTTGCATTGCCTCTAGTAAGAACTCAACAGATTTGGAAGGAGATTGAGATCAACATATTTTTACTGTTTTATTTTGTCAAAATATATATCTTGCATTTTAAAATAATTTTGGGCCTTTATTTATTTATTTATTTATTTTTTGTTGTTTTTTTTGGGGGGGGCCTTTATTTAGAGGTTTATTCTATATTTAATGCTAGCATTTGTTGAGAGAATGTTAATTTTATAGCAACAACAACAACCATGGTAATAGAAGGATTCTGGCATAGTAAATAAAGTATTGGGTTTGAAAGTGGAAAGATCTGTTTTCATATTGCACTTTTGATACTAGCTGTATGATTTGGGAAAATTAGTTAACCTTTTATGTGGCTTATGCTATTCCTTATTCCAAACATAGATTCCTTTGATGTATGAGTTTTCATACTGGGATTTCCCTATCTCCCTTCAACCCCAGTTAGGACAGAACTAGAGGCAAACCTATGGATATGATGGTCTGTGTTCTTTATTACCATTTGGGATGAATGCAGTGATCATGGTAGTTTAGTGAACTGAGAGCTGGCCTCTGAGCCAGGAAGAAGACCTGCCTCCAACAACAACAACAAAAAGATATATAATAGTGAAATCACTGGTCCATTCCTTATCTCTATCCTGGTCCCTGTCCCTTTTTCTTTCCCATGCAGTGATCAGTTCAGCAATTTGTCAGGAGCTCAAAACTGAAAAAAATATTATCAAAGATCCTTTACATATTTGCAGAATAATAAAAAGAATTAGTACCAAGAGAGTTGCAAAGAAGGGCAGAAACAATAATAATGGGAACAATTATTAAAATTATTAATTTTTAATTATTAAAATTGTTGAATTATTAATTTTTTTTTGCTTTTTTGCTGAGGCAATTGAGGTTAAGTGACTTGCCCAGGGTCCCACAGCTAGGGAATGTTAAGTGTCTGAGACCAAATTTGAACTCAGGTCCTCTTGACTTCAGGGCTGGTGCTCTATCCACTGCGTCCCCTAATTTTATACTATTTGACGCTATTTTGTTAAATGTCTATATTTGTACGGTGCTGGAATCTCACCAACCTCAATCCAATGCCAGATTTCCCTGCTATTATCTATAATGATTGAAAATCTGCAGAGAGAAAGCGGACTTTGAAAGTAAAAGTATTTTCCATTTTTAGAAAAACCATGTCTTTTACAGTATTGCTCTGAGTGAGCTATTTTCTTTTACTTTTTTTCTTTTCAAGGAGGCAGGGGTAGACATGAGTGGGTAACAAGACTCATCCTCTGCTGTTGTGGGATGGTCCAGACAATTTGGGGCCCTGTAATATACAGTTGAAAGCACATTAACAGGTTCCACCTTTTCAGAGATACTGCCTTAAAACAAAGAAGGGTTCCTCTGAGAAATGGAGAGCAAACCGTAGAATGAGTGCAGATGAATTTTGTTCTTGACTGTGAGGAGTTCTTAGAATCATGTATCAGAAGGCTTAATGCATCATGCTTGACCTTGTCATTTTAATCCAACTGCAAATAGAAAACAAATGGCTTTAAAAAAATATGGCCATGACATCTTACAACAAGTATTTTAATAAATTAAATTAAATATAATGAACAATTTCTTCCTGTTTTGACTACTGTCAGCATGGTGGAAAAGGGAGAGCATTCCATGGAATTGTTTTAATTACCTTATTGGTATCCAATATGACATCTGGTGGCATTGGTGAGCTCACCTGAAGGACCACAAAGAGCCTTGATTTACAGACCCATAATTGGGTTTCCAATAAACATTTGTCAAAATAATGTATTAGTTCAAACCAAAGCCTTCTTTATTTATTCATATAAAAGAGCACTTAACTTTCAACAAAGAATTGCCTACCATCAAAAACACTCCATAAACAGATCAAATTTATGAAGACACCGTAGCAGAGGGTGACCACTTAAAGACCGAAGTTCACTTTAACCCTTTAGAAGCAAGGATTTCTGACGTCTCTTCTTACCATTATTTTAGATCCCAATTTCCAAGCAAATTTTGCTAGTTTTCTGGAAGAGCCTAATAACATTTTAAAAGTCTTCCATTCTTTAATGACAGTAGGAAAGTTTTAGAATATTCCACATTATCCTAACTTTTAAAAATACTGGTAGTATATACAACACATTTTTACTCTTTTCCATGTTCAGTTAAAACAAACACATAGCTCTTGTTCCCAACTACTTCAGAAATGTTGGCTTTTCATAGAATAATAATGTCACTGATATGGAAATTTAGAACAGGCCTTTATTTTCAATCTTCATTTGTTTCCCTGGTTTGCTCACAAATCTGAATTCTTTCTTGTTTCCTGCCAATGAAAATGCCATATTATGATTGATATAAGACATATATTTTGAATCCTTAATGTTCTTTCTCTAAACTTACCAGCATGCTTAATTAAAATTGGCATGTTTCATGCTCAGTGATGTCAGTTCATCCAGAATCATGATGTATACAAGCAGATGGTAATGTGTGGACAAATTTGAGAAAAACCTAATCTTCCAGGATGAGTTATAATTCAATTGCCATTTTTAGAAATACTGTGGGTTTTCTTAATCTGAAATTATATCCTTTTTAATGCTTTTTATTTTTAAAACATGCATAGATAGTTTTCAACAATTACCTTTGTAAAATTTTGTGTTCCAATTTTTTTTCTCCCTCCTTACCCTTCACCTCCTCCCCTAGATGGCAAGTAATCCAATATATGTTAAACATGTACAATTCTTCTACAACAACAACAAAAAAAATGAAAATACTATGCTGTGATCCACACTCAGGCCTCACAGTCTCTCTCTCTGGGTATAGATGGCTCTCTCTATTATAAGGTCTTGGGAACTGACATGAATCATCTCACCATTGAAAAAGAGGTGTTTTTTTTAGGTTAAAGAAGCACTGCCTTTTGAAGAAAGAAAAGGGGAAGATAGACTGATTTCATACTTTTTTGGTTATCTTCATGACAAAAATAGAGCAAAGACATGGTTGATTGTTAGAATTTATAAAAAAGGAATTTAATTTTTAGTTGTTTCAATTTAAAAAAAATTTTGGGTCAGAAGTGAGAAGTACATTCTATTGCACTGACCAGTCTCGTAGTTATTGTAATATGTGCTATATATAGAAGTAAGAGGCTTCTATACTTGGTCTTTTTAGGGATAAATAGAGATATGGGACTCCTGATTGCTTCCAAGTTGGGGATGAGGAGAACAAAGATAACCTTGACTTAATTACGATAATGCTAAATCAAATCAATTTTATGCTCTTCACAAAGGATCCTAATTAACTTTCTGGTTAATAGAACTAGAAACTATGCTCAATACTCATTGAAGAAATATGCCATGAAGCTATGAAGATTCTTACTTGGGCTTCACATTCCTAGGAAATATGTCTTTAAAGTCTCTGCAAGTAGAAACTATGCTTTTGTTTCTATTAGTGTAAGAACCCTACTTTCATTTTAGGGTTTTGAAAGACTGGAATTGTGGTCAAAATCCCCTTACAGTTCTGTCTCTTGAAATGGAATTTAAGCAAGCATGACTAGAATTCCTTGTTATTAATTTCTGGAATGGTAATATGGGATTGTCAATGTGTTCTTAAGTGCCTTTAAGTAGTCCAAGGACCATAGGATTATGGATTTTGAGCTGGAAGGAGCCCTTTTGTTTTGTCATGCTTGTTCTGTGATCCCATTTTGGGATTTTCTTGGCAAAGATGCTGAAGTAGCTTGGCATTTTCTTTCATTTTATAGAGGAGGAAACTGAGGCAAATAGGGTTAAGTGATTTGTGGAGGATGACACAGCTAATGAGTGTCTGAAGCTGGATCTAAAATCAAGAGGAGTCTTCCTGATTTTAGGTCTGGTGCTTTATCCACTGAGCTAAGTGCCCAAGGAACCTTAGGAAAGAAAGAACTTTAGAAATCAAGTCCAAGAGATGGCTCTCTTCAACAATGAAATGCTTCAAACCAGTTCCAATTGTTCGGTGAAGAAAGCCATATACACCCAGAGAGAGGGACCACAACATAACATTTTCATGTTCTCTATTGAGGTTTTCTTGCATTGTATTTCCTTTATCGGATTATTCTTGCTTGTAGATATGATTTCTCCTGCACAAAAAATGATGTGTGGCAATAACTATACACATATTCGATTTCTTAAGTATTCTAACATAATTATCATGTAGTGGATATCCTGCCATCTAGGGGAGGGGTGGGGAGTAGGGGGGAAAAATTTGTAACAGAAAGCTTTGTAAGGGTTAATGTTGAGGAATTACCCATACATATGTTTTGCAAATAAAAAGTATTAATAAAAAAAATCAAGTCCAAGTTCCTCATTTTACAAATAAGTAAACTGAGGAATAGAGAAATTTAATTTCTTTAAGTTCACACAGCTGGTAAGTAACTAGATGGGATTTAAAGATTCAAAATCTAGGTTTTACTGTCTCCAACTCCAGAACCTATTCAAATCTCCATTGCCTCCTGGAACTTCTGTTTATTTATAAAAATGAGGGTATTGAAATAAGTGGGCTCAAAGTTCTCTTCCACTCCAAAGCTATGATCTTATTTATATTTTTACTGGTACTTCTTTCATAAGCATAAGGGAATTTATATATTGTTTTTAGACTTTTGTCCCATCACTTTTGCTTAATTTGTTATGAGAACTGGAAGATATAATAATATCTCAAATTTATATAATGCTTTTAAGATTTGTAAATGCTTTACGTTTGATTTTATTTGATTCTTATAACAACTCTGAAGTAGTTGTTGTTAATATCTCCATTTTACAGTTGGGGAAACTGAGGCAGGGAGAAAAATTTTTTAAATGACTTGTCCTGGGTCACCCAGCTGGTATGGGTCTGAGATTAAGATCTGATTATGATCTTAAAATTTTCCTGACTTCAAAAACTAGCACTCTATTGCACCAGCTTTTTTGAAGAAATAAAAATTCTTCATACCTGTTTTTTTGTCTTCTAGCTATTATAAGGTATGGAATTGGGCTAATTATTTGAATTCCAAATCCAGACAGTAGTAGCTTAACTTCAAGACTAATAAGAGCCTCATATTTAAAGTGAGCTTCTGACCAATTTGCCCAACATCCTCCTTATTCTTTCTTTAACCTTTCCCAATCTTTAGAGTTAATCTGGCCTCTAAAATGGATTTACTGGGTTGCTGAAGATAGAGGCATAGGCCAGGGAAAAATATTTCATGTACCCAATGACCAATGGACAGCCTGCAAACCTGGGGGTTGAAAAGAGTGATTAAAAACTGTTGAGCTTTTTATTCTTGCCTTCTGCGTTCTAATGATTTTATGCATCAAATCCCCAGAAGGCCCAGAATAGAACTGCTGTCCCCTGCCCTGAAATTCTGGAGCCTGGCTCTGGATATTTCCTTAGGCGTCACAGAGGAGATAATCCAACTCAGCTTTAGTATGACTTTTTGGAACTTGGCAAAAACAGAGTTATAAACAGGTGCCATAAAGGTCTTCACAAGAAAAATACCTCACACATATTGAAAGCATTAATACAAATTCCTTTCTGAGAAAGTTTCTAGCAAGACTATTCCTGAAGGACATTCTGGCAGACAACAAGAAATATTTATTTTACTGAATACCCACTCTGTGCTGCATAGAATGTTAGGCACTCAGTGAGCTGAAAGAGAAGGTTAAGGAGAGCTGCTTCTGTTTCAAAAAGACAGCTGACAATTTAGTTAGGGGGGATATAAATCAATATGGTGAATGAGAGCCACCTCTGCTGTTTAGAGAGGGGATACTGGGCTAGAAGTATATTGTTTCCTTAAATCTAGTTAGTTTAGGGGATGTGATTTTAAGGTTTATTCCCCCTATTTCCTCTAACTCTTCCCCTTCATCCCTAATAGAGACTTAGACATTCATCTCTACTAGTGAGGAAGATATTCCATATAAATGAGTTTTAGGGTTTGAGTTACATTAGCAATAATGCTTAGGGAATGGGTTCCTTCTCCTAACTTGCTTCTTTTAAGATTCAGGTCAAACTCTACTTTTTTTAGGAATCACTGAAAATCCCTCTATTTCCTTCCTAGTGTCTTCTCCTTTAAGGCTATCTTATATCTACTCTAATAGCCTGGTCTATATTGACTTATGGGCAGCTAGATGGCACAGTGAATAGATTGCTCTGCTTGAACTCAAGAAGACTCATCTTCCTGAGATCAGGTCTGGTTTCAGCTATGTCATCCTGGGCAAGTCTCTTAACCCTTTTTGCCTCAGTTTTCTCATTGGTAAAATGAGCTGGAGATACTCCAGTATCTTTGCTAAGAAAATCCCAAATGGAAAAGGACCCACATGTGCAAAAATGTAGCAGCTCTTTTTGTAGTGACAAAGAATTGGAAAATGAGTAGATGCCTGTCAATAGAGGAATGATTGAATAATGTATGGTATATGAAAGTAATGGAATATTATTGTTCTATAAAAAATGATGAACAAGCTGATTTTAGAAAGGCCTAGAAAAATTTACATGAACTGATGCTGAGCAAAGCAAGCAGAACCAGGAATATATTGTACACAGTAACAACAGCAAGACTGTGATGATCAACTATGAAATGACTTGGTTCTTCTCAGTGATCCAAGGCAATTCCAATAAAATTTGGATGGAAAACTCCATCTGCATCCAGAGAGAGAACTATGGAGATTGAATATAAATCAACACATGCTATGTGTAGGGGAACAAAGGGAATAGAATGTTGGACCTGAAATTAGGAAGACCAGAGTTCAAATTCTACCCAGATCACTTATTAACTCTGTTACCTCTCTCAACCTCAGTTTCCTTATCTATAAAATAGGGATAATGATGGTAACTATTTCATGGGGTCATCTGTGAAGATCAAATGAGTTAACATGTAAAAGTGTTTTGTAAATCTTCAAGTACTATTGAAATGTGATCTATTATTAATAAATACTTGTTGATTGATTCTGATTATTTGTTTCTTCCAATCTCACCCTTATCTTGCTGCCCACTATTCTCACCAAAAATGGATGGGAAACAGTGGAAATAGACAAACCCAGGGAAGGAAGCCTGAGGTTACTGAGAGTTTAAAAACACTGGGAACAGAGAACGAGGATGATGATATTTGTCATGCTATATTGATGAAATATCAGATGAGTTATTTCCTGTTAAAGAGATTAAAAAACACATCCCAAGGAAGATGGAGACCAGAATGGTGAAGGATTAGTTGAAAGAATTGGAATAGTTTAATCTGGAAAACACAAGATGTAGTAGATTTGATAGAGGTCTTCAGGTATTTTAAGGGCTGCATGTGAAAGAGAAGTTAGATGAATTCTGTTTGGATATGGAGGCTAGAACTAGGAGGAGAAGGTGAAAAGAGGAAAATTTTAACTTAGTGTCAGGGAAAGATTCCAAGCAAATTAGAGCTGTCCCAAAATGGAATGGGCTATCTTGGGAGATAGGAGGGGGTTTCCTCTCTCTAAAGCTCTTCAAAGATAGGCCAGATTATCCATTGTCTGTTATTATAGTAGGGATTCTGTTTGGGATATGGGTTGTACTAGATCACTGCTAAGGTATCTTCCAATTCTGAAATTTTTTGAAGAGAGATATTCTGAAAAGATGAGGTCATGATACTCTTTGTCTGACTTCTGGGATTGATTTCAAGTGTTAACTGTTTACTTGCTGAACGTATCTCTTTATTCTAGATTTTATAGCCATCAATAAAATAACATTTTAAAAAATTGTCTTTGTTTATTTAAAGGTTTAAATGATTTGAATGTTAAGGGTGGGGAAAGAAACTGGTTTAAATAAGTATTTTTCTTATGATCTGTTCCAAGATACATTAACTTGATAGAAAATAAATCAGTTTTTGAAAAAGTAAAAGTATGTGTGTATGTGTGCTTGTATATGAAATGTATCTTTCCTTGGGACTGTTGCATTTTGTTCCTTTAATTTGTGAAATCTCTACCATTATAATTATTACTGACCTCATAGAAATGTGTTTTGACTATTTTCCTTATAAACAGATCTGACCAATAGTTATGGGGAGAAGTTAGCAGTTCATGAATATCAAGGGATTTTTGCAGTTTGGGTTGCCCAACCAAAAATGGAATATTGGTTGGTGTGTCTGTGGATATAGTGGTATGTAGGGCAGTAGGTTGTGGCCTAATTTAGTCAGAGAACATGCACTAACAAATTGGTCCTGTCAATGATGGATTATGCATGAAAGAAGTTAATTGAAGGCAATCTACTGGCCACGGTCAAGAGCAACACAGCTTCTCTCTTCCCCCCATCCTCACTTCTTCTCTTACTTCTTCCCAACAGGGCTGGGTTTTTTCTTGGCTCCACACTTAACAAGCTCCACATGCAAAATTGGAAGATCCTGGCTGTTGTTGCAAGGCTGCCTCAGCTTGTGCACATTGGGAAAAGGAGAAATGAAACCCCGGGTTTCTTTTTATGTGCTAATCTTTTGGAATGTGTGTGGATCATACTCAAGGAAAGAAATTGATAGCCTCCTGGTGAAATGCTGGCCTTCCATTTTGAACTTCCATTTGCAGTAAAAATGGAGAAGAAAGTTCAGAGTCAAAAGCATTGATGCATTTTCTATCTAAGGAGGCAATGAATGAACGCTGTGGAGTTTGCATGGATGCTATGTTGGAAACCTAGCAACTCTCTCTCTCTATTAAGATTCTCCATTTAGTCTTGCTTTAACAAAAGCAGGATAGGTTAGTAATGGGCTCTTCATTCCTTTAGATTTAAGTTTAGGTTTGCTGAGCTTGGAAGGAGATCAATAGGTACTGGACCATTGAACCCATAAATTTGTTGTCTTCATAAGGAATCCCCAAATTGAGGACCATGATTCAAGAGAAACAGCACTCCAATTCCCGAGTTCTGTTTGGGAGTGGTGAACTGACCTTGAACAAAATGACAGAAGGTGAATGTCATTGGATTTCTGTGTCCAGCAGTATAATAAACAAGTTTTCACATCCTTTCCTATCAGATTGATTTCTCTGGCATCACTTTAATTACTTTTTTGATGGGCTGATTTCCAACTAGTGACTAGAGAATTTTTATAAGGAGAAATCCTAGAGAAGCTAAAACTGCTATAGACAACTTCAGAAAACCTACCACCAATCGTTCGTGTATTTATATTGTTTACTTCTTATATTGCATACTTCTTAAAATTAGTGGTTCTTCACTATCTATTGACTAAATTCTAAACTTTTTAGCTTGCCATTCAAGATGCTCCATAATTGGGCTTCAATCTATCTATCTTTCCATCCTTATCCTACATCTTTTACCATTACATACTCTATGTTCTTATATATGTTAATTTGTTGGTAGAGTCAAGTATGAGTACAGTGGAAGAGTAGTGGGCCCGGAGTCAGGATGATCTGAATGCAAATCCAAATGGAGAGATTTTTTAGCTGTGTGACTTTGGGCAAGACATTTCAATTGCTTTTTTCTTCAATTTTCTGAAATGATATCAGCACCAGCAGGGTGATTTTGAGGATCATATGAGATAATATTTTGTAAAGTGCTTAACACAGTGCTTGATACATAGTAGTTGCTATATAAATACCTTTTCCCTTCTACAACCCTCCCTACCTCTCACCCAATAATGACTAGAAAGAAAGCCACAAAGAGAAGGGAGATTGGCAATATCCATATTCCAAGGAAAATAGTGAGGTGGAACAGAAGAAAGAACACAAATCCTTTCTCTTCTGTAGTAGCCCAATAGAATTTTTTTCATTTTCTATACTTAATCCCTAAGAGGGACACAGAGACATGACTTGAACTTAGGTCTTCTTGAACAACATACCTTTCCATTTTATTATTGTTTTTGGTGAGTAATCTACCCAAAGTCACACTGCTAGTAACTGTTAAGTATCTGAAGCTGGATTTGAACTCAGGTCCTCTTGACTCCAGGGCTGGTGCTCTATCCACTGTGTCATCTAGCTACCCCATTCCTTTCTATTTTTTAACCAGTACTAAATTATTCTGATGATAGCTTCCTCACACTTTATGCTTTGAAGTCTGAAAGTGCTATTCTCCTTTCATTCTTATTTTTAAAATTATTGCCGATTAAATTTTTGAACCTGTTTTTTAAAAATTTATTTAATTAATTTTTTTTTGGGGGGGGAGAGAAGGCATGACAATTGGGGTTAAGTGACTTGCCCAGGGTTACGCATATACATGTATTTATTATATACACACATACATAGACCTACATGCCTACATGTATGTGTATTCATCCCCATGTACTCAAACACATACACATAGACACATTTCACTTTCTAAGATTGGGTGTTTTCAGAGTTTATTTAATGACTTGTTAATTTGAATATTTTATATTTTTGTGGGTACTTATTTCATTTTTTAAAAATTCTTGATCTTGCTAGTTTTTTAAGTGTAGTCTGGGCAGTTCTTTTTATTTCTGTTATGATTTCACAGTTTTTCTTTAGGTTATTTGATTTTTGCTTTTTTAGGTTATAGTATAATTTTGTTATTTTTTCAAAAACAATTTTCATTTTAATAATCATTTAAGTCTTTTAAAAAATTTTACTTTTGTCCTTTAATTTCTGATTTCATTATTTTGTGCTTATTTTGAGTTTAACTGCTTGATTTTTTATAAATTATATTTTATATTTATTATTCTTTTTATTTTGTTAATGTATGCTTCCAGATATAATTGCTATTTTATTGTGCAATAGTTTATAAATCATATGAATAGTAGTTTTTTCTTTTTAAACATTAATTTATAATTTTTCTGTGCTAAAGTAGATATTTCATTTCAGAAAATTTGCCATGTGCTACTGAGGTATGTTTTTTTTTAATGTATCCATTCAAGTAAAAGACAGTTATCAAAATTTTAAAATTAGAAAAAAATACCCCTAACTAAACCAAGGTCATTAGATCCCAGATTAAGAAGAAGGGATGAGAGGAAATGAATACACATTTATTATCTACTATGTGCCCGGAATTGTGCTGAACACTATAAATCTTATCTAATTTAAGCTTCTGTAGAATGATGTGAGCAGAAGGGGTTAAGGGTAGAAAATGGAGAAAGAAAGAAAAACATTAGCTATAGATAAGTTTTTCTGGAAGGTTAGTAGTTATGGGGAGGAAGAGATCCAATGGACCTGGGTACATTAAGAAGGTAAATGAGAAGGAATCCATGGAAGTAGAGGAAAGGAGCTCTAAACTTTCAGTGGGTCATGAAGAAATCACATCACAAACTGTAGGCAGGAAATGGTTATAGCTATAACTCATTAATAATAGGTTAAATTGTGCTCTCAATACCTCTTAAGATAGTAGGAAAATATTTAGTACATTTTGGTAAAATTTCCTACCAACCTAGTTGAAATAAAAGAAGTTTGTCACTTGAAGACATTTATTCCAGTTATCTGGAAAATTTATGTTATATGTGCTTTGTGAGCCTTCTTCCACAGTGAGGCTATATGACTAGAGAGTTGGGGTCTACTTGGTCTTTTGGTTTATGCTTTTCCAAACTACAGATATTTGGGAGTTGTAATACAGGCCAGATTTTGCATTATCCCAGCATTAATCCTTGAAACAGTAAGTAGTGTTAACTAAATCATACCAATTTGAACCTCTAATTTGGAGTTGAGTAGAACATGCTTGAGAAAGGAATTGAGAATCAAACAGAAGTTTAATTTGAAAGTGAGGGAAATGGCTTGCAAGCATGGAGGGGACCTAGACACATGTGTCAGGGTACCTCCCACTTCCCAATGGGGGAACCCATGGGTTCCTTGATGTATCTATTTGTGGCTAGATAAAGAGTCAAAAAGCCTAGAGGAGTAACAGTAGTGAACAAAAATAAACAACAACAGTGAGACAGTTATCTAGAAACAAAAAGTCCGTCCATAGCAGAGTTTCATGTCTGGTTCTGTTGGTACTTGCTGGGGCTGAGGTACCAACCATTAGGTCCAGAAGTTGAGCACAAAGGAGTATGGTTATGCTAAAATCAGGACATAGCTTGCTTGCTAATCCTTAGCTCTGAAAAACAGGGTGTATTCCAATAGTATCTTGATAGCATTTCTCTTTGGGAGAGACCTTTATTAAGGACATTGACTGGTGAAAAACTTTAGAAGCAATGTTGACTTTGGTCAGGAACTTGTTAAGACATATACTATGTAGGGAATAAACACTTCCTCCTTCCTCAGGAGCCTCCTTCCTCAGAGTATGCCCTGGAGGTATTAGGGAAAGTGTACAATTGTTTTTGTTATATCTTTGAAGTGAATATTCCTTTGTAAAAATTACCTAGTGTTAAGTGGCTAAATGGAACTGGCAGTGCTAGTTACTGGGCTTCTAATAAAATGGGGGCAAAGGGTGTGTGTGTGTGTGTGTGTGTGTGTGATGGGAAGCACAGGCAATGGAGAATGGAATAATGGCCATAGAGAAGAGAAACACCTCCAAGTTCTTCACAGAACGTGAGGTACCTTAGACCTATGAGTAGGAAATGTGGTAAGCCTGGTCCTAAGTGAGTGGGGCCAGAACATATTATATTATCTTCCTCCTACAACAGTATTATCTAGTGTTTAGATAAAATGTGACAGAAAGAATGATAAATCAATTATATCTGGCTCTCTGTGACCTCATTTTGGGGCTTTCTTGGCAAAGGTACTGGAATGGTTTGCCATTTCCTTCTCCAGATCATTTTACAGATGAAGAAACTGAGGCAAAAGGGTTAAGTGACTTCCCCAGAATTACACAGCTAATAAGTATCTGAGGCCAGATTTGAATACAAGAAGACATGTCTTTCTGACTATACTATGTTACCTACCTGCCCAGAGATACTTTGTAACAATTAAATTCCTTTTTTGGGCACTAATTTTTCTAGGATATTGTCATTAGGAAATCTCAGGATAGAGAAGAAGGTCATAATCATAATGTCTATATTAACAAGCTTTACTTTGTTTTACACCCTCAAATTAGTGAGTGAGGAGTTTTATAATAGGTTTAGAAAAATGATTTATTCTGTAGGGTGGGTAGAGAGTTCTACTCTATTATAGGATCAGTTTTGACAGTTTGGATACTGTCTGAATTATTGAAAAATTTCAGTCTTTTATGAAAGTCTTTAATATTTAGAGGATAGATTTTTTAGAAGATAAAATGCAAGCTTCTTTTAAAATTATTTATTTAATATTTTCCCCAATTATATTCAAAATAATTTTTTTTAAATTTGTTTTTAAGATTTTTGAGTTCTAGGTTCTCTCCCTTATCCTCACCCACAATTAAGAAACTACATGTGAAGTTATGCAAAATATTTCCATAAATGTCAAGTTGTAAAAGAAAACATAGATCTCCCATCCTAATGAAAATAAAAACCCACAAGAAAAATTAAATTAAAAATAATAAGAGTTAGCGAGAGAACTAGAGAATGCTTCCATCTATATTCAGACTCAATCTGTTCTCTCTCTGAGTATGGATAGGATTTTCATCATAAGTCCTACAGAGTAGGTGTGGAAAATTGTACTACTGAGAATAACAAAGCCATTTACAGCTGGACATCCCAGAAAATTTCTATTACTTTGTATAAGAATGTAAGCTTCTTGAGAGCAAAGCCTTTCTTTTTTGTCAGGATTTTGTTTGGATCCCTACTTCAGTAGTTGGAACATAGAAGGAGCTTAAAAAATATTTATGCATTGATTGGTGAGGGAAGATGGAAGGGAAGAAGGTGATTTCAGGACAATCCCTACAATCATTGAAAATCCTTGAAATTGAGCAACCAAAGTGAAAGCTCCCTGGGGGCTCTTAGGATGATCAATAAATATTCTGGTGGGTTCTTCAATTTTGTATTATTCCTTAGAATTGTATTTGTTAGCGTGTAAGTTGTTATTGTTGTTTAGCACAAACACTGTTAAAGCAAAGAAAGGAGAAATGAATTGATGAATTAAAACTTTCAGTTTCTTTCTTATCATGTTTAATTAAAACCTCTCTTTTTTTTCAACTCCAGTTTTCAATAGGATTGTTCATATAATCCATCCCCATATCTAGCCCTGGGTGAATGGGACTTTTTTCTCTGGGGCTGACATTCAAAGGGGTGCTTCCTCTTGGGATGGTGGTATACTGCCTCCTTGGTTAACTGCTTCCCCATGCTTTGCCTGCTGTACTCTGTAGATGTGGACCAGTATGTTTCCACGTCTCCAAGGTCATCTTGTTATGGAACCTTCCTCTCAAGGTATTTTGTACACTAAATTCCTTGGGAATGAAGATCACAAATGGACAGCCCTCTTTTGGTATAAATGTATCCCTGGTCAAACTTATCTCTGTATCACAACTGTTGCTACCACGCTATCACTTAACCCTGTTGTGCTCATTTGTTTTTTTTGTCCCAGATTTTAAAAAATGCTACTTATGATTCTGCTCTAAAATCCTTCCAGCTTGTCAATCACTTCTGCTCTCAAAATCTCTTTCTAGTAGTTTATAGAACAGCCCTTCCTATTCATTCACAACACTTATCTTAAGCATTTTCCATAATGAAAACAAGAAAAGTCAGAATGACTTTTTCAGGGAAGAAATATATATGTGTGTGTATGTACATATATATTGATATATGCACATGTATGTATATATATGTATGTATAGAAGAACATTGGTTAACTCCTTAAAAAATTCCAATTCAGCCAATCTGTATAAGTAGCTGGGGAGAGGGTGGAGGAGATGGGAAGGATAAATAGCTGAAAAATTCCAGTTATATGTCATTTTTAAAGCTAGACAAATATAAATGAACATTTCTGAGAACAAAACTTTGATGGCTTAATAAAAAAGAGCAGATTACATTTCAGTGTTAAATGTTAATGTCTTTCATTGTGTTAAAAATAAAGAAAAAAGTGGCATTAGACAAAATGATTTCTAAGGTCTTTTCCAGTTCTGACATTTTATGATTCTATTTGTGCTGGGATATGAGTTTTGGATATTCTGCTACTTTTGGCTGTAATACAAAGCTGCAGGATGGAGGGCTGGGGGTCAGCGTGCCCCCAGGACTTGGAATTTTGACATACCTCTCCTAAGTCATTGCTACAGACTTGGGTCACAGATTGGCCTACTTAATATATGGCTGTGGTTGTAGTTTGGCAAGACAGAGGCCATGGCTAAAGTCCATCTGGGTCTTAGGTTCTCCTTTAGTTCTGGAGCTGTGAGACAAAAGCTCTCCTGTCTATCCTAGCTGATGAAGAACAGACTTCAATCCTGGAATGGGGCCTATTGGTAATGTGCCTCCAAGGACTTCACTGAGTAAACCATTAGAATGAGGTGCAGTCAAAGCTGATTAAAATCACACCATTTCATAACACCACTCATCAGCAAAGACTTATACCAGAAAGAGAGCAGGTTGGGTAACCCACCACTACCCGGATTTATCCTCTTACCCCCTCGAGCTGTTTGCTTAGCACCATGTGGGAACAGATTTCCCCATTTGTCTATTAAGCCCTCCATCTTGCCTGCCTTGGCTGTCTCATCATCAGGATACTTACAGATGTCTCTGAGTCAGGAGCTGTGAAGATGGAAAATCGAAATGGATCCTTGTTTCTCTTTTTAAGGGGCTGAGACAGTGACATCTAGGATATTTAGAAAGATAAGAATACATTTCTCTGATTTTGCAGGAGGATCCTACTAATGTATAGGGCAGATTACAATTTCTCTCATTTGGAGAGTGTTTAGTTTGAAGTAGATGTGGCCAATCATTCTCTCTGTCTCTCTGTCTTTGTTTCTCTCTCTATCTGTCTCTCATTCTTTTATTTTGGGTCAGTCTTACATTATTTGGATTTACCTGATGGCAGATTACCTGAGTAATTGTACTACATTATGTTCTCTGAGGGAAGGCTTTGAAAGCCTCTGGTAATGAATAAATTTTAACATTGGAAACAATATTTCTGCTTGTCTAACGCTAAGGATTGACTATTGTTCAGTCATGATTGACTCTTTGGGCACCATCTGGGATTTTCTTCACCAAGAGGCTGGAGTGATTTCCTTCCCCAGCTCATTTTACAGGTGAGGAAACTGGGACAAACAGAGTTCAGTGATTTGCCCAGGGTCACACAGCTATTTGAATTCAGAAAGATGAGTCTTTCCAGCCCCTTTATTCAACTGTGCCATTTACCTGCCCTAAGGGGTGACTAGTGGTGGGAATTTTAGGTTAGGTGGGAGGGGATGGCAGGATAATGATTAATTTATGGAGGGGAAGGTTTTTTTTTTTTTTTTTTTTTGGTGTGTGTGTTTTCCTCCTTTGATCAGACAGGATTTTGAAGTAATCTGTCACAATACATGAAGTATATAGGGTTGTTAGGTAGCAAAAAGGACAGAGTGCTGGGCCTGGAAGACCTGAGTTCAAATCCTGCCTCAGATATTTACTAGCTGTATGACCCTCCTTAAATCACTTAATCTCTATTAAATGGGAATCCTAATAATACCTCCCTCATGGGGTTGTGAAGATCAAATGAGATAATAATTGTAAAGTGCTTAGCACAGTAGCTGTAAGTGCTATAGTAAGTGCTATATAAATAGTAATTATCCTTGTTACAACTACCTGTTCTACCCTGCCATGTTTGGAATGTTGTATTAAGGGGGGCCTAGTGTGAGAAAAGACTTGAAAAAAGGATGAAGCAGTCTTGGCAAGTGTATCTTAGTGCTGTGCTGCCCAACTCCAGTATTTGTTTATTGTAAGTGAGTTTTGAGCACATTTGCTCAAATTAGTATGTAGAATGGACTTTCTGTACCTTTCATGAATCTGTATAATGGGTATTCAGGGAGGACTAGAACCCTGGTATGAGGGCTCGTTGAGTTCTGTGATGTCTACCTGGCACTCAACTCTCACCCGTAGCTCCAAGAACCTGTAACATGGGCAGCGACTTCATTCTGGTAAAATATTTTTTAGCAGAAGAACTGAATTAGGTTGAGGCTAATCAACAAGCTTCAAACCCATCAGGGAGTTAAGGTGGTATCTACCCCAAGCTTGTGAAGACTTCTCCTGGAAGAATAAGTGGATGAGAACACTTTGTTTCAAAAGCCCCAAAGGCCAGGGAAGCAGGCACTGTTGAGTGCTTAGAGCTTGGTCAGGTATGGAAGGACATTTACTGCATCCTGGGATGCAGTCAGGTGTCAATGACTCTGGAAGACAAGTGAGACTGATACCTTTTTGCAACTGTACCTCAGTTAAGTGCAATTTATGCATGAGTAAAGATATCACCCTGTAACTGAGTATTGAGCACATTTGCTCAAATTAGTATGTAGAATGGACTTTCTGTACCTTTCATGAATCTGTATAATGGGTATTCAGGGAGGATTAGAACCCTGGTATGAGGGCTGGTTGAATTCTGTGATGTCTACCTGGCACTCAAGTCCTCTTTGAAAAAGAAAGATAATGATAATGGTAATTAAACTATTTTCTGGCTCTCCCCGGCATCCTGGAGAATAAGTGTTTTTTCCTATCACCCCCATACTCCAAGAGTACAATGCCTGAAATTCAATGAGAAATTTCAGCATATTGTGTCATGTATTTCTTTTTTTCCTAGTGTACAATTTATAGATTTTTGACAACTATAAAATGGAGAGGGAGTGTGTTGGACTTCATGAGTTCTGAGGTCCTTTTCAGCTCAAAATCTATGATTCTCTGACTTTTAGAGCTAACAAGAACTTTAGAGATCAGAGTCCAGGTTCCCCTTTTCTACCTCATGTCACAGGAGAGAATTAACACTTAAAAGTTTGAGTGGCTTTGCCTAAAGTCATATATCTAATTTGGTGTCAGAGCTGGACCTTGAAAGCAGTTCTATTTATTTCAAGCACAAACAATTTTCCAAATTGTAATTCTAGATTTTCCACTATTGACTTGCTGTTTATACTTCAACTAAATGGAGAATGACTAAATCATGTAAACCAGTTCTCCTTCTTACCTGGGTATCTTTTTTATTGGTAAATAGTAGTTTATTTTTTCCAATTACTGTAAAAATAGTTTTCAACGTTGATTTTTACAGAATTTTGACTTCCAAATTTTTCTTCTTCCCTCTCACCACACCCCTTCAAGACAGCAAACAATCTGATATAAGATATATATATATATACACACACATATATATATACACACACATATATATATATATATACACATATATATATATATGTACATATATATATATAATGTGCAATCATGTAAATGTATTTTCACATTAATCATGTTGCGAGAAAAGAAACAGAACAAAAGGGAAAAGTCATCCCCCCCCCAAAAAAAAACCCAACCAACCAAACAAAAAAAGTGAATATTGTATGCTTGATTCTTCATTCAGAATCCAGTTTTTTCTCTGGATGTGAATAGTATTTTCCATCATGAGTCTTTTAGAATAGTCTTGAATCATTGTATTGCTGAGAAGAGCAAAGTTTGTCAAAGCTGATCATCAACCAGTGTTCCTTTTATTGTGTACACTGTTCTTCTGGTTTTACTCACTTCATTTAGCATCAATTCATGTAAGTCTTTCCAGGCTTTTCTGAGATCAGTCTGCTAATCATTTCTTATAGCAAACAGCATTCCATTGCATTCATATGCCATAACTTATTCAGTCATTCCCCAATTGATGGGCATTCCCTTAATTTCCAGTTCTTTGCCACCACAAAAAGTATTGTAAATATTTTTGTATATATGGGTCCTTTTTCCTTTTTTTTAAATTATCTCTTTGGGATACAGACTCAGTACAGACACTGTTGGATCAAAGAAGATGCAGTTTGATTGCTCTTTGGGTATAATTCCAAATTGCTCTCCAGAATGGTTGGATCAGTTCACAATTCCACCAACAATGCATTCGAGTCTGATATTTTTTTTTGTTTACCTTTCATTACTATTCAAACCAGTTTAAATATAGTTGTATACCTTTTCTAGTACTGTTTCCTCTCATTTAAGCCCACCTAATTTTTGTCCTAATCTTGTTACTCCCAAATTTTCTGGGCTACTTCTTCTAAAGGAAACTTTCAGTTTAAAAAGGAACTAAAGAGAGCAAAATAGTTGCTTTAAATAAATGAGTTAATGATTTGACTGTTTATAACTTTCAATGCAAATGCATTTATCATCTAAGACATTTAGAACTTTGTACAGAGCATTGTGGTTGCTAAAGGATAAACAAATTAAAGGAGAGAAATGTTTTAAGTATGGCTTCAGGGATGGAAGGCAAAAGTCACCAGCTGTAATTTGCCTCCTTTGTTCTAAGAGTTGTTCCAGGATAATTCCTGTGGCCTGACAGGATGGATATTGAAAGAAATTTACTTGATCCAGTTGTAACAGGCAAAGGAAATTTAAGATGGATTTTTACCCAAGGAGCCTTTCTTAAAAAAAAAAAAGACACTTTTGAAGCAGGAGTTTGCTTAAAGCTTCAGTTCAGTGAAGAGCCAGCAGATAATAGCAATACATCTTTGGAGAACCAGCCTATACCCTCAAACTCAGTGGAGAAAGCAATTTAGCAAGTGACATCAGCAAATCTGTGGGGAAACACAAGCAGCAGAAAGATGTTTTAGCTAGAATTTTTTTAAGTTTTCTGAAATAATTTTTTTTCTCCTTAGTTGCTTGAAAACTTATTAAAGATGGAGTCCCCATGGAGTAGGGGAGATTTTTTTCCCTTCTTACTTTCTTAATTATTCTGTTTATTCAAATGTCTTTCCTTTGAATTAATATGTTGACTGGTTTGGTCTGATGAAAGGAAAGCAAGAAGAGAGGCTCATTAAATGTGGGTTTGTATACATGTTGGCCTAAAACATGCTTTAAGTCTAGAGATAGTTTTTAGGGGTTCAGATTTCACACATAATTTAGACAAGTTATAGTTCCTTCCCTCATGGAGTTTATAATCTACTTATTTAAGACTAAGATTAAGACATAGATTAAGACACAGATATAGATAACTACAACACACACTATTGCAAGATAACTACAACACACACTATTGCAAGATAAGTACATTAGAGAGATGTAAAACTTTCACGTGAGGTCTAGGAGAGAAGATCTTCACTGGTTTGGTGTATCAGTTAAGATTTCATGGAGGAGGTGTCATTAGAAATTAATTCTAAAATCTAGGTAAGAATTTACCAGAGAGAGAAGGAGCAGATTCTAGATATAGTGAATAATGTGAACAAAGTCGCAAAGGCAGGATAATTCAAGGATTGCTAGGAGACATAATAATCCAGTTTAGTTAAAACATTGTGTATGTTGAGATGATATAAGATAAAGATGAAAAAAGTTGTTGGGTAAAGAATAGCTGTAGAAAGCCTTGAATGCTGGGTATAAAAGTCTCAACTTTACTCTGGAACTAAGAGGGAGGATCTGAAGGTTTTTTGAACAGAAGAGAGATATGAACAAATCAATACAAAAACATACCTATTTTTTTTTTCTGGAAGAAAGATGAAATTTGGATTAGAGTGAGGAGAGATAATAGAGGTAGGAAGACCTGTTTAAAGACTATTAGAACAGTCTAGGCACATAGCAAAAGTGAGAGCCTCTATGACAGTTGCTATGGAATAGAGAAGAAAGCACATGATATGAGAGGGTTTGTGGAAGTAAAATTTACAAGACAAATGAAAATATTTCCCATAATCATTTGTTTGCCTTCTTCTACCTCCCTTTCTTTTTTTCTCTTTTTTTCTTAGAGGCATTAAAAGTACTTTAATATTTGATGCACTCCAGACCAACTCTGGTGGCACTTAGGTAAGTGGCACAGTGATAGAGCACAAGAGAACATATCTTCAAATATGACTTCAGATACTTGCCCCCCTCCCCCGGCAATTGGGGTTAAATGACTTGCCCAGGGTCACACAGCTAGGAAGTATTAAGTGTCTGAAACCAGATTTGAACTCAGGTCCTCCCGACTTCAGGGCTGATGCTCTAGCCACTGTACCACCTCTGCTGCCCCACTCATCATACTGTATTCTTCTAAGGTCCCTGTAGCACTAGATCTATGGACCTGTGTGTCCTTTGTTCCTTCTCACAGTCAATTGTATAACTGTGAAGACAGGTTCTCCTGTAAGAATTGCTGTAGTACAGAAAAAAAGAAAAACTCTCAGGTCTAGTTTATGTCAGCTCAACAAACTCTAGGTCTGAGCCAAACCCTTTTTTTTAGCTGGTCTTTCCTCTATGCTACCTTATACCTTCTCTGAAAATTTAGCTAATTGGTACTGCCATGCCTATTGTTTCAAAATTAGGGAAACAATTAGATTTTTCTGAGTAGCACGCTCACCTTGCTTTAAAACACCTGCATCATTCTTGATTCCAGAAACTGCTTTCAGTTGTTGAAGTATGGAATTAATATGAAGTTGAAGTATGTTGAAGTATGGAATTAATTTATGGACCTCCTACCATGACTTGAAGACCATCATGTCCAAAGACTCCTTTATGATATCCTTGATTGTATTCTTTCCCTATCCTTTCCTAGGTTTCTTTGGAAGCTTTCAGTATGATAAGGTCATTGGACTATCTTAGAAACCTTCTTTTGTTTTTCCCAGTGTTCCTTTGAGTATTTTCAGGTGATTCATATAACCTTTCTTTAATGATTCAAATAAAAGGACCTATTGCTTTCAGCATGGTCTGTCTTGTCAGATTCTTCTGTGAAAGCCATTTAGTCCTAGTAATAGATCCTGACAAGAATCATGTGTGAAAGATGGCCTGTTTCCTTCTTCTCTCTTCAAGGACATTCTCAATGTGAATATATGTATTATATATAGAATAATTTCATAAAGACTTTACAGAAATAAGAAAGAATACATACAATTTGCAGTTATTGATGTCTTCTTATCCATTGCTTTGTTCTTTTGTTATCATAATTGTCATTCTTTTGGAAATTTTTTAAAAGCTATCTTGAATATTGATCCTTGAATGCCTTTAAAATCATGTCACTTGAAATACCTTTCCCCTCTGTAACTATTTGGTTGGGTCAGATTTGGTGCCTTTTCCCAACTTTATTTTCAGTGGGCTATTTAACTCGTAGGGTGCTGAGCAAAGGAATATAGAGATAATGGATAGAATGTGCCATTTTTTTTTGCATTTTCATGATGCTGAGGTTTAAGATTCCAAAAGTGGTACCAATACTCTCTATAAGAACTGAGAGAAACCCTTTCCACTTCCCACATCTTTCCAGTTCATTAAAAATATTCTTGAGATAGGTTAAAACAAGATCCAAACAAGCCCAACTTTCTATAGGCTAGTTTCCCCCTCCACTGTGCTTTATTGTTTTGTGAGGGCCTCATCCTCTGTATTTTTCTACAAATGAATTTATATTTTAATTTGCTGTGACAACATGATCAAGTGTTTTCTGATTGAGGCCCCTTAGGTCTCTTGTTGTGGCATTAGGTTTATATTAGTTTAATTTCTTTAAGAAATTGTGATAATTACCATCAATATCAAATCAAAGCATAATTACCTCTCATGTATTCTAATTTTTTGAAAAGGGGTTAATCCATATTTGACATGTGATGGTACTTGCTATTAACTAGATTTATGGATTATCTTTTTATTTCAGTCTTCACAACTTTCTGAACTCCATGGTCTGGAAAATTAAAAAATGAGTATGTTATTGAATTCTGCAAAATTGACTTTTCTCCTTTCAAGTACCATCTTTTCCTTAGTTCTTTCAGTATGATCATGTAATTTAGGCTTTACTTTGTTACCATTGTTTTGTATAGAAGAAATCAAATTAGCCTAACTATAAAAATATGCTTTAAATAGTTCCTGTATTTAAATTATGAGAATCTCTGAGACATGGAAACTTGCCTTTCCCAATCTGGTAAATGGATTTAATATTGATATCAATGACTTTCTGTCTCAGCTACAATAGCTTCAGCTGGTTTATTTCACAGCTTTCACATTACCCAAAGATGATATGGTATTATCGATCTTTTTGTACTACAGCTACTGAAGAATACTCATAATCAGTGTACTAAGTTTCTGAGGTTTGGTTTGGTTAGGTATAAATAGAACTTCAGTCTTACATGTCTTGCAAATGTCATTTGACCACCATAATTAATTAAATTAATTACTATTAATTAATAATAGTATTATATGTGTTATTTTCATATCATTAAAAGAAAAATTTAGTGGACCACAACATAACATTTTCCTGCTCTCTATTGATGTTTGCTTGCATTGTGTTTCTTTTTTCATATTTTTTTTCTTGTAGATACGATTTTTCTTTCACAACAATGATAAGTGTGGAAATATGTATACACATATTTGATTTGTCAAGTATTTTAACATAATTAACATGTAGTGGATTTCCTGCCATCTAGGGGAGGGGTGGGGAGTAGGGGGTGAAAATTTGTAACAGAAAGCTTTGTAAGTTGGGTCAATGTTGAAGAATTACCCATACATATGTTTTGCAAATAAAAAGCTTTAATAAAGAAAACAAACAAACAAAAAAAAAACAAACAACAACAACAAAAAACCCCAAACCAAACCAAAAAACAAAAAAAAAAAAAGGAAAAATTTAGCAGGATGACATAGTAGAGTGATGGCAGTGAAGTTGGATGTGGTTGTTGTTATTTGTATTCTACTTTTTATGATTCCATTTGGAATTTTTTTGGCAGAAATATTGCAGTAGTTTGCCATTTCCTTCTCCAGCTCACTTTACAGGTGAGGAAATTAATGCAATAGCTAGTAAGTATCTGAGGCTGGATTTAAAGTCATATCTTCCTGATTCCAGGCCTGGCACTCTAACCACTGCACCACCTCACTGCTCTGGAGTTAGAGAACCTGGATTTTAATCCTAGCTTGTCACTTTCACTTAGGTGATCTTGAGCAAGTCACTTGATTTTTTTTTTGGGGGGGAGTTAAGCTTGCAGGCTACTGACCCTGAAATAACTAGGGTATAGCCTGAGCCAGAATAAAATATAATTGGGAAATGTTTGACAAGATAAATAAAAATGCAATATAACATAGATAATGTTAATTTGTGATTTATTTGTGGTCAATAAGTAGATCTCAGGGATCTGTTTCTATTTGTTTGATACCACTAAGTTTAAATAACTTTCAAGGTCCCTTCCATTTCTAGAGTCATTCTCCTATTTTTCTATAAAATGCTAGATTACTGAATTATTTTAGGACAAGTAACAAAAATATATTGCTTGAAGAGTTTGTTTCAAAGATCCAGTTTAAAACTAAGAAAAAACAATTAATCCATAAACCACAATCCAGGCTACAGACTCATAACCCACAATCTCTCTAATGACCACACTTCCAAAGACTTTTAAAATTCGTCTGACATAAAAGCAGTGCTAATCTGATTAGGGACTGTGAGTAAATCTACTATAAAAATGGACTGTGCCTTGGTTTTGAACATGATACCATATAAGTCATATGAGATCTGCCTCTTGGAAACACAGAAGTCTCTTTGGTGAAATATTGATTCCATGAATTTTTAAAAAGTATATGGCAAGTATTGTTTATTTTTATAAATAGTTGTAAAATTCTGTTCTCTGGGAAGTAATAGGCATGAAAAAAACAGCAGATTAACTGGATTAAGAGTAAAACCTGGATGTAAATAGGCCCCAATACAATTAGTTATTCATTTCAACTCTCCTCCCCTGTACCTCCTCCATAAATTCATAGAAACAGAAGGAAGATGAACGGTTTGGAAAACTCTTTTTGAAGTTGAAAAAGTTGGTCAGCTGGGCTTTGTGCCCCTGAAAAATTTCCTTAAGCTTTCTCTTCATGCCCTGGGATCAGTACGCATTTCACTTTGGTTTTCACACTCGCTCATTTTCAGGCAGAGGAGCTCATTCCTTGGGAGTTACATGCAGTGCAATTAGGCCTCTTGTAAAATGCCAAAAAATCTGGCAGTTTCAGGAAGATCCAAAGAAATGTCGGCACTGTTGATGAATGGATTTGTTGAAGGGAAAAAGAGGTCGCTTCCACAAAGTTAGAGTAATGAAAATATACCAACCCAGGAGAGGTTTCAGATGTGATGCATACAAAATACTTAACTGCAAAATCAATATTCAAGTTTGGGAAATATAAAGAAAACTGGCTAGAGCTTTCTAAAATAAGGCAAGGGGGGGGGGAAGTGGGCCCTTCAAGAATAGAGCACCTACTAGCTCCAACCACATAAGAGGAAATAGGAGTGGGAATGAATGGACAAAATATCCTGAGGGATACTTAGGGACTGACTGGAAACTTATAATATTTTATGCATTGAAATTAATCTAAATTTAAATGGTTGTTAAACAAGGTTAGTTGTAATGATGTTCAACATTAAATTAATGATAACACTGTTCTCCCCATCAATTCTATTTAATTCAATAAATATTTATTATGTTATGAAGTACAGAAATTAGAATTCAGGGCCTAGAGTTAAGAAGACCTGAATAAATTTAGCCTTAGAAACCATTAGTTGTGTGACTATGGACAAGTCACTTAATCTCTATAAAATGGGGATAATCATAGTACTCAGAGTTCTGGTGAGGATCAAATGAGATAATGTTTATAAAGCACTTAGAACAGTGCCAGGCACATAGCAGGTACTGTATATAATAAAATTATTACTGTTGTCATTGTTATTAGGACTGGAATTGGATTCAGAAGCTCTGAGTTCAAAATCTCGATTCTGCCATTTGCTACCTCTGTGATTTTGGGAAGGTTATTTAACCCTTCTGGGCTTTAATTTCCTCATCCTGAAAATGAAGATGGGTGAGTTAAATTCTCTCTAAGGCTCTAGGTATTCATGACACATTTAAACTGAGTTTTCCATTTTTTGAATTGTGTTTTTTTTTTTTTAAATCTAGACCTGTGTTTATAGGGAACTTTTGGTAAAGTGCCTTTGGGCATGGATTAGATGGAAGAGGATGCTAAGGTGGCAGATTTGAAAATTAGTCAAGAAAGAAGGCTAGTTGGGCAACGAAAGATGTAGGGAAAAGGTAGGAAGTCAATCTTGCTGAGAGTAGAGGAATCAGCTCTTTCCCCTGAATGTTATTATCTAGAGTATAACTATTTGGTTGTGCTGGTTTTGATTACATATACATATATGTAAAAGTATTTGTAAATTAAATAATCTTATACATATAAAAATTAAATAATTTAATGCTTTAAAGTGTGCCTTTTGTCTAGCAATTCCTTTGTTAACAATAGCAACAATATACAGATCATCACCCTGATACTGTAATAAGTATCATTGATGAAATAATATAATAAGGTCTTTATTTCTGTCCAGCTGTTTGTTCTATATACTTTTTTTTTTGAAAAGGAATTGACTGAATTTAACTGAATTTGGTGCACTACAAAAATATTAAGATGTATCTTGACTTTTGATTGATTTTATTGGGTCAGTGCCATGTGAACTTGTCATTGCTTTATAATTTTGCTTTATAATTGTTTTTCTTAAGACTTTGGACACTTAATGATGATTTTTAGCAAATTTTCGGTGTCTAGTGGACTAAAAAATTTTATTGACCAGCCAGATATGGGGACTGGAAGCTAAGTAGTTTAGGGAAGTATCTTACTCAAGGTCTTGATACAGATAATCATATCATAGGTTCCCTCCCAGATAGCAAGAGATGCTGAAGTTATGGCATGTTATTCTGGGACTCAGCTTTATTACACTTTACATGACTAGATGAAGGTGACTTGGGAAGTATACTTGTAAACTTTAGCTTGATATACCAAGACATAGCATACCAAGTGACTTTTTATGTCAAATGATAATATTTTTGGATGTCATGGTTTTAGTTATGAAAATTTAGAATTTAAAATTTTTGTTGCCCCAGATTTTTTTATTAGGGATAGAGGTACTTGAATGGCCCCCTTCCATTATGATATTGGAAACAACCTTCCTTATGTTTCCAAATTATAAATGCACTTCTTGATTGCAACCCTATAAATCTCATTCCGTCCCTGGATCCTTCTGCAAAATTTCAGTTTCACATAAAAATGAACATTTATAAGGTTTACTTTAGTTTGATAGCCATCTATTCCCTGATATAAAAATCAGGTATCCAGGGCACAACCGCCTCTCTATAAATGCATACATGCATCTCCTCACTCTTCTGTGTGCTTATTTTTAGAAGCTTATTATATATGTATAATTTTTTCCATGCAAAAAATGGCAAATGGATGTGCAGTTCCTAAATGATCCCAGACTTTACATTTTCCTAAGTGTCTGGGGATTTCAATAATTCAATGATATTTAAGCATTGAATCTTTCCCCTGTTGGAGGAAAAAAGTAGAAGGTAGGTTCTAAAGAGATGCGGAAAATTTGGAAAAGGTTAACAAGATAGCAACTAAACTAGTGGAAGGAAGGCTGTACAGGAAAATGTTAAATGAACTGGAAATAGGTAGCATGGAGAAGTTTGAGAAGGAGGAGAAATCCCTTACAGGAAAAATTGCACATGCCACATGCTCTGGAGGACAATAATGAAAATGGACTTGTGTTGAGTCAGGATCCATAGAAATGAGAAAAGATTTACTCCAATCGTGGAGGTTATTGGAAATATATGGAATAGATTGACCTGGAGGAGTTTACATATTTAGAGACCCTTTCATCTATTCTGGATAGTTTCTTAGAAGGTAGCATGAGGCTGAATTAGATTATTTCTTGTGGCTCCTGGTAGATTAATGATCCTGTGATCCCTCTAGGGAAGGTGGGGAGAGCATCAAATATTTAATTGACCTGGAAACCTATGTCTAGGAATTTGAATTTATAACAATTGCCTACTTTTGCAATCTTTGCAATTATTTCTATGGAACACAAGTATTTTATGCACGAATTAAAGACAATGTCATTTATCCAAATTGTCTAGTTTGATTTTTACATTCACAGCCTTTTGAATATGTAATTTGGTAGTTCACTTTATGTTCTCCTATCCCCTCTATTTCATAGGAACAGCAAAAGTTAAAAAATTCACAATTAATACACAAAATGATTTGAGACATGGCAGAATAAAGTTAGGAAAAGTTAACTCCATTTAACTTAACCATGAAACATATATATTACATGTATCTTATACATATAAATTCAAAAGGGAAAAAAACAAATCTTTTCTAAACTCAAATAGTTTATATTCTATTCAGAGATATTTTATTAAGGTTAAAAATACAAAGCAATTTGAGGAGACAGGGAGCACTAATGAATTGTTTCCTCATTAGATTTGATTATATAATATTTTATCCTTTAGTATTTTATGGTAACTTTGAATATAACTCTTTTTCCTTTGAAAATTTCCCTTTGATAACCTTGACATTTTTCCTTTTATCTAGGTTTTATTATTTTGTCTAATTCCATAAAGTCTGTTTTTGACATTTGGTTACTGGATTAAATTTGGAAGTATGGCTACTTTTATGTACTAACTAGCTAATTGTGAATACTGAATGTTATTCAAATTATTTTGTTCTGGAGAAAAAAATAACAATTACAAGGGAAACATCTAGTAGAAACATTCTGAAATACTTGAAAGGGCAACAAACTTACTATAAAGTGGAGAAAGATTGTATACATTCTGGAATATTTTTCATGGCGCCATCTCCTGGCAGCCAGCTGTGCTTGACTTAATGCTTCTCAGTTCTATCAGGAGAGAGTGCATCCTAGAGCTCCTTTTGTCAATCCATGATGCTCCACTCTCTATGCTGCTCCCTGCCTTGCAAAGATGCTATTTGATGCTCCCTTCCCAGGTGGCTTCTACCACCTGCTGGAGCTGTTGAATGCTGAGGCTACTTCTTTCCTTCAGATACAAGTAGGGGAGAGAGTTTTAGTTCTTTTTTGAGGTCATCCCAGTCCAATTTACCTCAGGGGACCATAAACACATTTTCTGTTCTTAGCCTCCTCAAGTCTTCACTTCTAGCTGAGTTGAGGTCAATAACTTCTTTCAGCTCCAGTCATATCCTTGACAGGTACTTCCTGGATTATGCAAATTATGTTGATACTTTTAAAAGCCTTGAGGAGAAATCTAGCAACTTTTGAGGGGGAAGAGGTAAAGTTAATGACCTTTACAATGCATTCCTATCACTACTTTGTAAAATCTTCTTCCCCCTTTATTCTTTCAATTGAAAAGAAAGCAAAGTAGCAGTAACACCTCTGTTGTTCTAAGTCCCTTCAGCCCTTTTGAATGAACCCATTGTTAAATGTTCAGTGTGAGTATTTACACTTCAGAAATCAACAATCACAAATCTGATCTGGGTCCCTCATTTTGTTGACTTAAGAAAGTGTTAATGCAGATTAAATTTAAAAGTTTGTCAGTACAGTACAGTACATTCCCCTTCCCCTCCATTTGCAGCTCAATTGTTAAACATTTAGCAGCTCACTCAGGAGTAGGGCAACTGTGGAAGAAAAATGCGGTGTTTAATTGTCAGTGCCGCAGGTCTCAGTGAAAAGAACCTGATAATGGAGGCCCTGCATTTGAATTCTTGCACCAAAGGCTATTACCTTGTTACTTGAAGCACGAAGGCCTCAGTTTTCTCATCAGTAGAATGGAGCACTTGTAGTAGAAATCTCCAGTGCCCTTTTTGGCTTCAAATACTGTAAAATTATTGAAATAATTGAAATAGTGGAGAGGTAGGGGCAGCTAGGCAGCACAGGGCATAAAGCACCTGAAGTGAGGAGGACCTGAGTTCAAATCCAGCTTAGACACGTGATAGCTGTGTGACCCTGGGCATGCTACTTAACTTCTAATTTCCTTGCCAAAAAAAAAAAATAGTGGCGAGGTGCCATTGGCTTGGGCTAACTGGCATTTTGGGTATAAAACTATAATGGAACAAGACCCTACTGATCCACCTGACACTAGCAAAAACAAAGGAAGGATATTCTAAGCAGGGATATTTATTAGAGATAAAGCATTGATTCAATTGAGCACAGTTTCCCATGTTGTCAATGTTGCAGGCCTGTCATTATAAATTGGAGGGAGGAGCTCCAATTCCTTGTATTCTGATGGTTTTGTACTTGGGTGAGTAGGAGGCTATAGTGATTACATCTCCAGGCCAGTTTCAATATCTTTGAAGAAGAAACTAGTCTAACATAAGGCAGTTGTTGTTTGACCTTGACCAATGACAAAACGATGTTGGGGTCAAATAGTGGATGAGGGGGCAATTACTTGTGCGTGAATTGGAGTTAAGTGAAGCTGATACCCCTCAATTTCTCTTTTAGACTCATTGAATTCCAGATATGACTCAGGATGCAGTGGATGATATTGGCGTCTTCAACATTTGCCCCAAGCTTTAAATGCTCGCCAGTGTCTGCTTCAGGTGGGCTTTGGAGTTCTTGGCTACTGACAGAAATTATTTTATCTACTTATTATTCTAGGGAGATCTTCACCTGCTTGGGGTAGTCATTCCCCCAATTCATTGATGGAGTTGATGGCTGTTGGTGGTCCTCAGTCTGGTTTAGCCCATCTGCCAAGATGGTTTTCCCGGGAGTGGCTGCTGTGCATGTATATATAGCCTCCTGGAGTGAGAGTAAGGTGAAAGTTATACACCAAAGGGAGATGAGCATCTCTGAAAAGTGCTCCTCAAGCCTTCACATCAGAAGTGCTAGTCCTCCCCTGAACACCTCATACACAGGAACATATGGGGGTAGTTGAAAGAAGGATGCTGGGGATATTCCCACCATAAGAGGAATGTACTGTTACATATTGTGGTAGTATATTTAAAATGCACATGATCTTCATGAGGCTTTAAGGTTGAGAACTTTACAAATTATTTTCTGTTACTATCTATAAAAATGAGGAAATAAAAAAGTAAGATAATTTCCAGGAAACAGTGCTGTGTAGTCAAGAAAATGGATCTGGGGACATGGATCTTGAGTTTGAATTCTAGTTGCTACTTATTATCTATATGACCCTAGACAAGTATTTTCCTCTTTCCAAGTCTTATTGTCATTGCTTGTAAAATGAGGCAGTTGAATCAGATCATCTCCAATCTTAAATACAGTGCTATGACATATTCAGAATCAGAGGGATTGAATTTTCTGTTGTTCTAAGATCTGCCCTGGTCTGATCCTACTTGCTTTGTGATTACTTCCCAGATTATTTTGAGCCCCACTGATTCCCTTTTTCTGAGCTCTCCTTGTGATTGCAATTTCTGCCATGCTATTTAGTGCTTACGGAGAGTCTCATTTATTAAGCTGGAGGAGAAAAGATGGGGATGGACTTCTTTTGTGATGGGCATAACAGATGTTTTTAAATATTTGAATTACTGATGTGTGAAAAAGGAATTGGATTTGTTTTATTTGGCCCCAAAGGGCAAAAGTAGGAATAGTAGGTGGAAGTTTAACTGAGGGGCAAATTTTGGATTGATGTAAAGAGAAAATTCTTAAGAATGGGAGCAATCTCAAAGTGGAATAGGTTGCTTGCCCCTTTATTAGAATTATTCAAATAGGAACTGGATGATGGATTGAGCATGCTGTGGAGACAGTACTTGTTTTCAGAGGGTCTTTAAATTAGATAATCTCTGAGGTGTCTTCTTTCAATTTTGGGATTCCCTGATTCTGTTGTTTTTGTCATGTTAGTTGGGTTTCCTCAATTAGAAGGGTAGCTCCTTGGGGGAATGGGCCTTGTTTTATATTTTTTCTGTGATTTCTCATGGTGTCTAGCATATTGTTAGGAACTATATAGAAGTACTCAATAAGTACATTTTTGTTCATTAGATTGAAAACTGACTTTCCCAGATATGGGAAACATGAGAAGGTGGACAATTATGGGAAACAGATTATGGGTAATTATAGACAGATATAAAAACTAGATAAATGAATTGGAAATGAGAAATATATATATGTATATATACATATGAACACTGTATATGTATATACACAATATACACTTGCATACATATAAAATACACAATAAGATTTTCATATTTTAATTAACAATGATTGTAGTTTAAGGCTGTTACTTCAGTTTGCCACAAGGAGGAGCTATTTTCAATGAGTAAGAGCAGATAATCATGCTGTTTCTCATCCAAGACAACTGGATTTAGGATGTGTATCAATAAACTTTCTAAGAAACTGTCTTATATTCTGTTTTCAAAATGTTTATTTCACCAACATATTCAAAATGAAGAGTGACAAAACAAATATCTAGGTAATTTATATAAAACTCATGCTATTAAGTACAAGAGATGTCTGAGTGTTTTTATTTCTTAAATGGTTAAGTATAATATAGGATCAAATTCACCAGATATCTTTTCCTTTCTTAAAATAATGCAGAGTTTAAAAAAGAGCTTTAATGGGTAGGTAAAGCCAATATAAAGAAAAGATGACAATTTTAACTAACTAATCTATTTATTCAATGCCCTACCAATTAAATTACTAACAATTACCAATTGAATTACTAACAATTATCTTACTGGGTTAGAAAAAATAATAACAAAGTTAATATGAAGAAAAAAAATGTTAGAAACTTTAAAGAAACCAGGGGAAAAAGATGTAAAGGAAGCAGATTCAGCAGTATCAGACCTTAAGCTATATTATAAGATGTAAACATTGTTGAAATACAAATGGATAATTTAGATTATTTTAACTTAAACTTTTCTTGCATAAATAAACATTCAGCCAAGAATAGAAGGAATGCAAAAAAAAAAAAAAAACCTGAGGAAAAACCTTCATAGACATTCTCTCAGATAGGATATAACTGGATTGAAATATTACTATGATGTAGGAAATGATGAACTTGTTGAGTTAGAAAAACATGGGAAGACTTAAACTTAAGGAAGATGCATCTTCAGAGAAACAGATGACAAGTGGAAATAAGCATAATATAGTCATGTGTGTATATATATGTTTATAGATATCTATGTATATGTATATACACATTTAATTGTAGTCTTTTTTAGGGCAAGGGGTAGGTGGAAGGAAAAGGACAAAATAAAGTAAAAAGTGCATGGCAGAGGGGCAATTAGGTGGCTCAGTGGATAAAGCACCAACCCTGAAGTCAAGAGGACCTGAGTTCAAATGTGATCTTAGACACTTAACACTCCCTAGCTGTATGACCCTGGGCAAGTCACTTAATCCCAATTGCCTCAGCAAAAGAACAAAAACAAAAACAAACCAAAAAAGTGCATGGCAGAGAACAAAAGAAAACCTTCAAGGAAGCAAAGAGAAGCTGGGCAGCTTAGAAAATAATTTATAGTATTTATTACATAGGTTTTCTTGAAATGGAAATTTGTTGTTTTATATTTAATTTTCCCTTATGTTCTGCTGTATACATGACATTTTTTCTCTTCTCATTTTATATTTATGTTTAAAATAAATTTAAAACATTATTATACCCCCCCCCCCACCCCCCCCCCCCCACCAAAATCAAAAGTTATAAGTATCCTTAGATACCATTTAGTTTAGTTCCCTTATTTCATAGATGAGGAAAATGAGACTTAGAGAGGTTAGATATATTCAGGATCATACAGATAGGAATTAGCAAAGTTGAGATTTGAACGAAGATCCATTGAACTCTTTCAACCATATCACACCATACCACACAAAGGTCCAGATAATCTTTAATCTAGATAGGAGCATCTTTTAGATCAGTAAAAATTGCTATAATAATATGCTTTCAAAAAGTTATATTTCCCCCTCCCCCAACTCATTGTTCCCTTTTAGCAGATGACAGGGATGAACCTGAATATAAATACAAATACAAAACAAGTTTATATAATTGTAAGTAAATATCTTGGCAAGGAATAGATCTATGTGGGTGGTTGGGCTTTAGTGTCTAAACACAGTCTTCTCTGGAGGTAACAGGAAAGGTTCTTTTTTTTTTTTTTTCTTTTTCTTTTTGCTGAGGCAATTGGGATTAAGTGACTTGCCCAGGGTCACACAGCTAGGAAGTGTTGTGTTTGAGACCAGATTTGAACTCAGGTCCTCCTGACTTCAGGGCTGGTGCTCTATCCACTACACCACCTAGCTGTCCCCATCAATAAAAAGTTAATTTTTTCCCTATTACTAAAACTTTACCATGACTGGCTATTAAAGGGGAAGTTAGATGGCACAGTGGGTAGAGTACCAGTCCTGAACTCAGGGGAATTCAAATGTAGCCTCAGGTACTTAACATTTCCTAGCTGTGTGACCCTGGGCAAATCACTTGACCCCAATTGCCTCAGGGAGGAAAAAAGTTGACCATGAAAGAGTTTTTGTAATTTTGATAGAAATATTAGCCATGCCAATTTTATTACATCCTTGAGCCATTGGAGAAAGAAACAGGATAATAGGATTGATAGGGTGTCATTTTTCCCAGCTAAAATATTTGCATTCCAACAGGGGTAGTCTCCAGATAATTTCCTATACATTGCAGCACATATTTAAATTCAGGAAATCTTGGTTGATCCATTATTTGATTGTTGTCCTTCATTCTTGAAGATGACCAAAGTGGCATCACTATGTTAGGGTCCAGTTACAGTGATTCTGTGGCTGATCAGATCAATATGAGCTCAAAATGCTCTGCCACAGGTCAGACACAAGTAGTGCATATGAACATTTGGGGGAATTTCTCTAATTTTGCATATCTGGCATTTCTTCTGAGCTAATTCAATTCTGCTTTGCTCATAGAGCACAGCACCTTCTCTGATGAGAGCACACCATCTGGGCAGTCCTTTACCAGTTCTCCCATGTCATAATCAATTCTAAAGGTTTTAAGAGAGACCTTGAGACTGTCCTTGTATTGCTTTTTCTGACCACCTTGTGAGCACTTGCCTTGTGTGAGTTCTCTATAAAATAATTTATTTGGCAAGTGTACATTTGACATTTAAACAATGTGGCCAACCCAACAGAGTTGTGTTCTCTGTAATAGAGTTGGAATGCTTGGCAGTTTAATTTGAAAAAGGACCTCAGTATCTGTATCTTATCCTACCAGGTGATCTTCAGAATCTCCCTAAGACAATTCAAATGGAAGAGATTCAGTTTCCTGATATATCATGCCAGTTGTCCAGGTTTCATAGCCATACAACAGTGAGATCAGCACAATGGCTCTGTAGACCTTCAGTCTGGTAGTTGGTCTAATACCTCTCCTCTCACATTTTCCTTCAGTCTCCCAAATACTGAGCAAGCCCCCAAGATAGAAAAAGGGGGACTAGAGTTGAGGAAATGGGAGACAGAAAACATAATATGAAAACCTGTGCATATGATAATCTCAGTAGAGGAATCACAGCATGATCATCCCTAGTATGATGCCTTCTGCCCTGCTCTTCACTCTTTTCCCTCAATTTCTGCTTAAAAACCTTTCTTGTGGGGCAGCTAGGTGGCTCAGTGGATAGAGCACCAGCCCTGAAGTCAGGAGGACCTGAGTTCAAATGTGATCTCAAACACTTAACATTCCTTAGCTGTGTGACTCTGGGCAAGTCACTTAATCCCAATTGCCTCAGCAAGAAAACAAACAAACAAAAAACTATTTTATTGATGATTAGATGCCAGTCATATAGACTCTTGATAGGCCTATATTTGAAGACTTTTAAGCTTGATAGGAATCTTTCAGACTTTGTCTTCCACTAGAATAATTATTGAAAAACCAAGGTTATTTGATAAGGCTTGAGAGGAATTCATAGTTGTTTTTCTTCTCATTTTCTCTTTTTCAGTTCATCTAAGTCTTTTCTAGTTTCTCTGAAGTTGTCCCTTTTGGCAAAATAATATTCTATTATGTTCATATGACATAATTTTTTTAGCCATTCCTCAACTGATGATTACCCCCTTAGTTTTGAGTTCTTTGCTATAACAATTACCAACAACAAAAACTGGTATAAATATTTTTGTGCATATAAATCCTTTTTTTCCCCTTTTTTGACTACTTTTACGTGTAAAGTATTACTGCATCATATTTTGTTGTTCAGTCATTTCAGTCATGTCTGGCTCTTTGTGACTGCTTAGAATTTTCTTGGCAAAGATACTGAAGTGGTTTGTCATATCCTTCTCCAGCTCATTTTACAGATGAGGAAACTGAGGCAAACAGAATTGAGTAACTTATTTAGGGTTACACAGCTACTATAAGTGTCTGAGGCTAGATTTGAACTCAGGTTTATTTGAGTTCAGGTCTGGCACTTGTGCCACCTAGTTGTCCTTTGGTCAAAGGGTATGCACAATTTAATGACTTTTAGGACTTAAGTGTAGGTGAGGCATTAGCAAATGACCTTAGGTTACTTAATGGTAATATGTAGGTTCCTAAAGGACTGGAATGGTTTTGTTTTATTTGTGTATACTTTACCTCGCATACTACCTTGCATAATTTATGTTTTTTGTCTAGGCTTGCGATTTATTGGACGTGGGAAATATCCTTCTGGAAAATCTCTCTATCAATGCAGATAGGTAACTCGTCTGTAATTTAAAATTTTGGAAAATTTTTGCTTGGGGCACTGAGGAATTAAGATTATTTGACCATGCTAGTACATATATCAGAGGCAAAAAGTTAAACTTTCTTCTTGGCTCAGGCCAGCCCTGAGTCTGAGGTAGAGCCCATTCATTAGGCCCTTGCAAACTGCTTTCAACAAAAATGTCTTGTAAACTTCGAGGGTAGTTTAATGTGATACTCATAATATTCTACACTTATTTGCTGCTTAAGGCACTATTAAAGAATTTTTAGCTTAAATCCCTTGGATCATCATTTTGAAATTCTAAGAGGTTCATGCTCAATTAAATGAAAGCCACTGCCTTAGGTCAAGCTGCCTTAGGCAGTCTTGGTGTTCAATAAACACTTTTTTCAATGCCAATGAACTATTGAATTAGCTGTGAGCAGAACTATGATCTGAAAAAATGGGAAAGGTCTATAGAGTGTTTTGATGGGGGTAGAAATAGTGTAGACTATAGGGTACTGGTACAAGTTAGTGGGTAGGAATGAATGAATATAAAGCATCTGTTACCTTAAAATTTGTTAAGCTTACCTAAACTTAGGGACACAAATGCCAATGTCAAAACAGTTTCTACCCTCAAAGGAGCTTCTGTTTGAATAGTGGGAGAGGGAAAAGGTTGCCTAAGGAAGCCTGAAAGAGTTCTGAGAAGGACATGTTAGAAATATACTCCAAAGATAAAAAGGACTCAGGATTATATGAAGTAACCCTGGGCCAATCCACACTTATACATGAGAAAGAGTATTGTTTATTTCCTCCCCAGTTGGCTGAGGATGAAATTAAGGGACTTCTTGGTCCTTTCATTATATGTTCCTCCTTGACATGTTCCCCCTCCTTCATCATATAGCCCATTCAAAAGTGTTAAAAAATGGTAAAAAGCTCCTCCTATGGGGAGGAGAAGTTAATATTAATTAGTTAATTAAGCATGCATACTCAGTGCTTGCAGTTACCTTTAACCCACTGCTTGTTTCATCTAAATCAGTCATTCTCTCCGTCTGTCTGTCTGTCTGTCTCTCTCTTATTACCTCTCTCCCTTTCTTCCCTCTCCCTCCCTCCCTTTACCCCCACTCCCCCAGGTGTCTCAGGTACATTGGATAGAGTGTAGGACTGAGTTTGAATTTCACTTCTAGACTCTTATTAGCTATGCAAAATGGAAAAATCATTTAACCTCTATCTCAATTTCATTGTCTATAAAATGGAGATAATTATAACATCTATCTCTAGAAACTATTATGAGAATCAAGAGATGGAATTTGTAAAGTGCTTTGTAATCCTCAAAGTGCTATATAAATGCTAGCTATTATCTTTTCAGAGTATATGACAATAATATTCATATCGTAATTGAAGATTTAAAAATGGTTCACATATAATATCTCATTGGCTCTTCACAACAACCCTTTGTAGTATGTGCAATTATCTTTTATTTTATTGATGAGGAAATTAAAGGTAGGGAAATATAAGTGATTTGTCCAAGGTCACACAGCTAATAATTCCAGAGGCAGAATTCAAACTCAGGCTTAGACAGAACTTAAGTTTTTACTTTAGGGAAGTTCTTGCTTATTTCATCTAAATCAGTCATACCCTCTCTCTCTCTCTCTCTCTCTCTCTCTCTCTCTCTCTCTCTCTCTCTCTCTCTCTCTCTCTCTGTCTCTGTTTTTCTTTCCATTTCATTGCAGTTTTTGTAGACAATGGGGAACTGCTCAACAGTTCTGTCTTTATATAAAGTCTTCAAATACATAGGTAGTATTTGACCACTCTTCTCTAGACAAAATCCTTTAAGCTTTCTTTATAAATTCTCTTTTCTTGTTTTTGCTTCCTGTTCTGTAATACTTCTTAAATTTCTTCCCTTGCCCCATCTGTTCATTGTTCTTAGGAAAATGGTGTTTTGGATCTTGAGGGCAGGCTAGCTTTCTGGACTGCTCTCCTGATCTATGGTGAAGCCTGACTAACTTTTTGTGTTCAAACAATTTGGATCTACCCTTAGGCTCCTAGCCTCACTTCTTCTGGAGATTTGTTAGTGGGAGAAAAAATGCCTTCCACATTAATGAACCTAGTATCCTTAGACTTTGAAGGGGTGAATCAGCTCCCCTGCCCCCACAAAACTTCCCCTAACAGCTCCATTGACATGACCAACCATGTGTATAACCAGAAACTTTTCAGAATGCTTAAAAAAAGCCCCCAAACAAAAGCCAGCCATCCAGCCAGACACATACGTGTGCCCACAGAGAGACACAGAGAGACTTCTCACCCTGTAGGGAAAGATTAATTGGCAGCTCTACACCTTGAGATTGCTGTTGACAGCATAATTAAAACCTTTTGTTCCCCTTCCATTTCTATGTACCACATGGAAAATACATTCCCAGAGGGAGTAGGCATCTCTGAGTTTTTAAGACTTGGTCTCTGAATTAAGTTCTCAGATAAGAAAGAAATAAAATGGAATGTTTTATCAGAGGATCATAGGAATCCAACTAAGTTCAGAGCTGAAAAAGGACTTGAGACCATCTTGTCCAGCCCCTTCATTCTATTGATAAGAAAACGGGGGGCTCCTGTAAGTGACTTGTCCAAGGTCATGGAGATAGCTGGGAGAAAGGATTTGAATTCAAGTCCTCGGGGTATAGAGACCTGGTAGTCTTTTCATTGTACCATAGTTGCTCCCAAGCTGGCAAATCCCTATTCCTATCATAAAAACTGATCAATAATCTTGTATGTACTCATCCATTTATATGTGCAGAACTATAGCAATGCCCTTGGACGATGAATTGACCAATTTAATAGAGTATCTATTTGTTATGTATCTCCTTGATTGAGAGATCTTACTAGACAAGGATAAAAGAATTATATTTTGATTTGCAACAACATGAAACTTAAATTTCAAAAAGGAAACAGAAAAAACACCCAATACTAAATGTTGATTAGGTTTGAAAAACGAGTCACTCCTTGGGACTGCTGAAACAGACATTTGAGATTCAGGGAAGTGCTCTGTGATGCATCAGCCCCTAAATCACAATTGTGACTGCCGGTGGCCTTGGGGGGGGGGGGCAGCCCAGCCTTTGGTCAGCCAGCAGATGGCAGTGGTTCTGCATGGATCTGCTTTACCCCAAGTCCCTAAAACACACACACACATACACACACACACACACACACACGAAACTGATCTTTGGTGAGGTCACATGCCATTTCAAAGAAACCTGATAGCCGGAGCTTACTAGAGTCCATTTAACATTATCTCTCGGCTATTATCTCATCTCTATATTTCATCGCACAGTTTTCTACCTCAGCATTTATATACAGGCACTCATTGGCCCATCCACAATGGTGAGCCTGCCTGGCTAAAGGAAGGCTCCCATCTTGCTTCTTTTAGTGGTCTGAATGAACCTTTTTTTTTTTTTCTTTTAATGGATTTTAGCTCTCACATGTTGTCGTTGAGTTCTCCTGGAAGTGACCTTCTTTGGGTGGCTTTTGCTGAGCCTTCCTGCCTCTGTGATCACATAGACCTGGAGCATCAATACTGGGGGATCCAATAGCCTTGGGGGACAAAGGCCTTTCTAGGTTACACAGGCACATAAACCTTGAACTTTATATTTATTTCTCTCTATATACATATTTATGTATAAACATATACATATGTATATATCATATATATACATATATATATGTGTATATATATATATATATATATATATATATATATATATATACTTTAATAAACAGGAAAAACAAGTATCCATAAGCAGTGATGAATTAATCCATTCCCCTTTGTTTCTGGTTGATTGGTTTTCCTCCAGATATGCTTCTTTGATTTTACTCTCCTACCCTCTCAAACAAATCTTCCTGACTTCTAAGTACATTACTATAGTTCTGCACATATAAATGGATGAGTACATACAAGGTTATTGATCAGTTTTTATGGTAGGAATAGAGATATAGAGATTTGCCAGCTTGGGAACAACTGTGGTACAGTGAAAAGATCACTAGGTCTATGTATCTAGAGGACTTGAGGGGACAGAGAAGATCCCAATGACACAGAATGGGTCTGGGATTAATTTATGAAGTGATCATCTGGACCTTCTGATTACACAATTCACCAATAGACAATTTGTGTAATTGTTGTATCAAAAATCTGTTTATATTTATGCTCACCTTTTTTCTTTTTAAAAGATTATTTATTTTTAATATACATTACTTTATGAATCATGTTGGAAGAGAAAAATCAAAGGAAAAGGGAAATAAACCATGGGAGAAGAAAAAAAATAGAAAAAAGAAGTGAAAATAGCATGTGTTGATTTACGTTCAGTCTCCTTAGTTCTTTTTCTGGATGCAGATGGAATTTTCTGCTCAAAGTCTATTGGGATTGCTTTGGATCACTGAACTATTGAGAAGAAACAAGTTTTTCGTGGTTGATCATTGCACATTCTTGTTATTCCTGGTTCTGCTTGTTTTGTTCAGCATCAGTGCATGTAAATCTTTTCAGGTCTTTCTTAAATCAACTTGTTCATCATTTTTTTTTTTTTTTTGCTTTTTGCTGAGGCAATTGGGGTTAAGTGACTTGCCCAGGGTCACACAGCTAGGAAGTGTCTGAGACTAGATTTGAACTCAGGTCCTCCTGACTTCAGGGCTGGTGCTCTAACCACTGCGGCCACCTAGCTGCCCCTTGTTCATAATTTTTTATAGAACAATAATATTCCATTATCTTCATATACCATAATTTATTCAGCTATTCCTCAATTGATGGACATCTACTCATTTTCCAACTCTTTGTTACCATAAAAAGGGCTGCCACAAACATTTTTGCACATCTGAATCCCTTTCCCTCCTTTATAATCTCTTTGGAATATAAACCCAGTAGAAACATTTCTGAGAGTTTGATAGCCCTTTGGACATAATTCCAGATTGTTCTCCAGAATGGTTGCATCAGTTCACAACTCCACCAACAATGCATTAGTGTCCCAGTTTTCCCATATCCCCTACAACATTTATCATTATCTTTTCCTGTCATTTTAGTCAATCTGAGAGGTGTGAGGCAGTACCTCAGAGCTGTTTTAATTTGCATTTCTCTAATCATTAGTGATTTAGATGTGCTTAACTTTTGTGTCAATTGGATATAAACTCTTTGAGAGCAAGCACTTTTGTACCCCCAGACCCTTTATTTAAAAATGCTTGTTGGCTTTGATAGCTTTTGAAAAAGAAGTAAACTAGATGTCTAGGAGAGATTCAGATCGACTAAGGTTCAGTTCAATTGTTTTTCAATTGTGTCTGACTCTTTAGCTCCCTTTGGGGTTTTCCTGGCAGAGATATTAGAGTAGTTTGCCATTTCTTTTTCCAGCTCGTATTACTGATGAAAAAACTGAGGCAAACAGGGCAAAGTCACTTTTCTAGGGTCACACTAGTAAATGTACGAGACTGGAGTTAAACTCAGATCTTCTTGATTCTAGGCCAGATATTCTATCTATTATGCTGCCTTGCTGCCCCAGGTTGATTAAGGACTATGGATTAATTTTTAATCTGTTAAATATTCCCAAATTTATTTTACCTATTTTTAGAAGATTATTTACAATGACCTATATGTGTTATTTTTACCTTAGTATTAAAAATGCATATACATGCATTTGTACTGCTTAATAGTATATGTATATATATATGTTTATGGAGGGCATCTGGTGGAGTATATAAAGGGAGGGGCCAGTAGTAATGACATACAAGCACCAATCAGGAGCTGCTGGGTTGCCCATGTTCTTTAGCAAAGGAACAGAACATAGGTGTACTCTCACATCTGCATGGGATGGACCCTGCTATATTATTGATTTGGAACTTATTTTGTTTTCTCTTATTTCTTCAGGGAATTCTAGAGTTGCATGAAAGCTCTGATCAGACTGATTCATGCTTGAAAATGCCTTTATATTTAGTCAGTGACTAAATGGAGAATACCAGTAAATGGTACAAACCTGCATGGGAGGTGGTATCCCCTTCATGGCACATAGCTGCCAGCAGCTCTGAAATATGTGTGAATGAATAGATAAAGAAGCATTTATTAAGCACTAAAAATATGCCAGGCATTATGCTAAGTATGGGGAATATAGATGCAAAAGAGACAGAGCCCTTGTATTCAAAGAGCTTATACTCTAATAGGAGAAGACAAAAAATATAGGAAAATATTGGTTAGGGAGAGTGTTTTAGTTAAGTCACAAAGATGGTGATGAGACCTCTAAGTCAATTCATTCACCTGCAGTGTTGATTTGATTATTGTTCCAGAATAGGAAGTGAAAAGGGGAAAGAGGAAAGAGAGAAGATATTGATGTGGTAGGAAAATATCCAGGAGAAGCATGTTTGGGGAAGGGGAATATCTAGTGCAATCTAGATATAACCCCAGCACTCACCAATAAGAACAGCACATTACCAGAACAAGAGGTTCAAATCAGTGTTTTAGTTTCTCTAAGACATGATATCTGGAGGTCCTTTCTCCCTAGTACTCTAGATGCTGGAATTAGAAGCATTTTGATGGAAACTAGCCCTAAGGGCAGGATGAGAAATGTGGACTGAAAACTAGCCTTGTGAAGAATGAGTAGAGAGCAGAGAGAGAATATCTGGAATTCAGATCCCCTATGGTTGTTGGAGGAGAGATTCAGCGTATGGACAGAAAGAGTAGGTTGTGGAAATTGGTATGCATTTGGATACTGAATCATTGCCTGAGAAAGCTGTACTTGATGGTCCCAGAAAGATTTATATGGGTGTCTATATATGAAATAGGGGATTAGGCTAGGTTTTGGTCCTAATGTTTCCTCAGTGCATTCATGCCAGTGTTGAGAGATGAAATGAGAATGTCCCCATCAGATTTCATGTCTGCATGGCAAAGGTCTGTATTTCCTGAAGTCTCCTTAAGGAAAGAGAATATGTCCTGGGAGCTCAAAGGGGCCTGAACACAAATGAAATGAGTGGTTATAGGGTGATTGTGAGGGAGAGATTCATATGAATATGGTATGTTCATTTGGTTTGGAATAGAAATACTTCACCTGTATGATTCACTAGGGGTCATTTGATTGTTGAAGATGCAGAGAGATTTATGATTCTTGGTCATAATGTATGATTAGCAATGTAAAGATCTGTGTGAATTGAAAAGTACTTTTTTTTGAGTAGCCCAATTTGACTGTGGTCATAGAACCCCCCCCTTCACACATTTAAAAAAAAATTACTGATTTTTTTTACCCTCCTTCTAGATCATTAGCATTCCAGCATCTAAAATCTTAATTTAGGTTCCAATTCACTAGCAAAATGTGTACTGCCTTCAATACTGAAAAAAAAAATTGGTTACATTTTTCAGCATTGTATTTTTATTTATAAAAATGTCTTTTTCTGAGGTAAATTGATGGCACAATTTAACTTGGATGTAGATGTTCATAGGATCATAAGACCAATCTATTCTTTCTTACAGATAAGGAAACAAATTTTTATTAAGCTACTACTATGTGTCAGGCATTAGGCTAAATGCTTTACAAATATTGTCTCATTTGATCCTCATAATAACCTTGGGAGTAGGTATTAATATTATTACCAAATTATAATTGCAAAAACATGCAGACAGAAATTAATTGATGTTCCCAGAAAGAGACAGCAGGTAAATATCTGATGTCAAATTTGAATTCACATCTTCCTGACTCCAGGGTCAGCATTCTATTTACTGTATCTTATCCCAAGGAAGCTAAGTGATTGATAAGAAACTATTACTGACATTCTTTTTTTGATTTAAGATACCAACTCAATTTATTATCTGATCTTTGAAATAGTGTTTAATTCATATTCAAAGTTAATGACAAAAATGCATAAGAAACTGTATTAAGTATCTTTCAAATGAGAAAACATCTACAAAACTTTGCAAATCCTAATGTGTTATATGTTATATAACACATAATATAATATATATATATATTATTTATGTATGTAGTATATACATATTTTTATAATATACATATATGTAGTATAGACAGCTGGGTTGCATAGTGATAGAGCATAGAGCCTAGAGTTAGGAAAGCTATTTTCTATGAGTTCAATTCCATTCTCAGATACTAGCTGTGTGACACTCAATGAGTCACTTAGCCCTATTTACCTCAGTTTTCTCATCTGTAAAATGAGCTGGTGAAGAAAATAAAAACTACTTCATTATTTTTGCCAATAAAAACCCAAGTAGGATCACAAAGAGGTGGATGTGACTGAAAAATGACTCAGCAACAACAGCAATGTATAGTACAAATGTATAGGATTTAGGATTTGTATCCACGTAGAGAGTTGTCCATGTGAATGAATGTAAGGATCTTTGTAATACTGAATTAAAAACATAATGTAAACATCTCATCTAATAATCTGTGCTTACTCGATCTATTCTGTCTTCATTTTGTTTTTATTTGTGGTTCTTTTGAACCATTTGCTTTAGTTTGAAGAAGTTTTTGAAAACATATTTTAGAGTAAGATAAAGACAATCATCACTGCTTTTGACCTGCTGTAGGTACAACTTTCAAATCTATAAGTAGGGAAATTGGGTAACTGCATAAGAAAACCATTGAATTATACCAAAATAGTGGTTCTTTGTCCACATATTAACCTGTTTGCATGTTCAAATCTTTGTGTGTGTTTTTGAATTCCACATTACTATGTCCAAATAGTCATTTGCATGTGCAAACAGTCACTTGGCCATGCAAATCACACTATTTGCACATGTGATTACTTAAATTTTGGGTTGTTTGCTTTTTAACGAAAGTGAATAAAGGATCTTTGTTTTTCATTTATGCATTTCCCATGTAGTACAATTTCCAAATGAAAATATGGGGATTTGTGGGTTTTCTCCCTTCCCCCCTCCTATAAAATTGATATATGTAAACTGAATGGCCAGCACTGAAAAACCTTAGAACTGTTTAAAGTTTATTGGCAATATCTTAGAGGTTAAAGTTATTACAGTGTAGAAAAAGAAGCCAAGTTCTTTAATACTGTGCAGTGAGGGCTCCAAGTACACTTTCAGGATCCCGTCAGCCTTTTCACCCTGCTGCCCCTACCATATGCCCGGAATAATGGATTATCCATGACTGTCCCAAGAGAAGCAAAGCAAAGAGGCAAGGGGACAATAGATAAACATGATAATGTAAAAATGCACAGATTCCCTATCTTCTTTTCTCCCCTAATAACTCAAGTTTGAAGGGGGGTGTATGTGTGTTAATAAAACTTCAGATAAAGGCCTTTGAAATTTCATATTGTGTTTGGTGAACATGGGTGACCCAGAAGGGATTGACCTGTAACTTGGAGACTACTGCTAGCTTAGCCCCATAAATTCAGACATAGAGTGACAGCTTCATCTATAAACTGAGGTCTTCATTTCACTAGCATGTTCAGGTTTAGTCTCCCTGAAAATGCTAACCAAAGTGAAGCATATAATTTCTTTGCTTGGAATAGCCACAGTGATGTTTGTGGAACCATTGGCTGTCTCACGGCTAATCTCCCGGGTAATTTGGATTAACCTTATCAGGTCTCTGGATACCATGTTCTTCAGGGTGGACTATCTCTAGAGTAACCATTCCTGCTTCTTAAAGGTTTAACCCAACCTGACATCACTGTGTTTTATCAAAACAACTTTCAACAGAAAGGTCTCCGAAACTGCCCAACTGGGCTTACATGCCCTTTTGGTCCACAGTGATCTTTAGTCCTGGCATGAAGACATGATATCTACTGTGGATAATTCTAAGCAGAATGTGGGATGTCTTGACATCTTCCTCTATTTACTTTTTCACAAGATAGATAACTGTGGCAAATAGGCATGAGTATCAAACTCACCGTCCCCTCTCATATTTAGTTTGGTTTTGAAATGGAGCAGTGAGGATAGGGTCAGAGTAGGCTTGGGAAGGAGGATGAAGATGGAGATTGGGAAGGGAGTGCTTTTTGTTGCTGATTAAGTTTGCCTGAGGAAGTAGGTAGTTTCCCTAAGAGCAGGTTTGTTTTTGGGAATTGTAATAGCCATAGTATCAAAGATTTAGATTTGGAGGGGACCTCATAGATCATTTAGTCACAGCATCAGAGATCTGAAAGTGGAAGAAATTTTAGAGGTCATCAGTCCAATATCCCTCCTCTTCTCATTTTACTAATGAAGAAACTGAGATATAGAGTAATTAAGTCATTTGTCCAGGATCACAAAGATTTCTTTCTTTCATTATCCTTTCTTTCTTTCTTTCTTTCTTTCTTTCTTTCTTTCTTTCTTTCTTTCTTTCTTTCTTTCTTTCTTTCTTTCTTTCTTTCTTTCTTTCTTTCTTTCTTTCTTTCTTTCTTTCTTTCTTTCTTTCTTTCTTTCTTTCTTTCTTTCTTTCTTTCTTTCTTTCTTTCTTTCTTTCTTTCTTTCTT
>JAJPUD010001589.1:253732-263026 GCA_023553655.1 Myrmecobius fasciatus
ATAGAAAAAGTTTTATGTTTCTTCTGCTTGTCTCTAGAGAGAATAATTAGAAGCAATGGGCAGAAATGGCAAAGAAATGCATTTAGGCTCCATGTTCAAAAGTGAAATGGGATTCATTGGGAAGGAAAAAAAAACATTTATTAAGGACCTTTTATGTGCCAGATTTTATGTTAGGCATTTGCAAATATTATTTCATTTTATCTTTACAAAAACAATGTGAGATAGCTGCTTTTATTACCCCCATTTTACAGATGAGGAAACTGAGACCAATAGAAGTTCCATGAGTTTCTCAGGATCACACAGTAAGTATCTAAGGTCAGATTTGAACTTCAGACTTGAACTTCCTGGTTCTAGGTTCAATATTTTATCCACTATGTGATGTCCTGATGGGTCCTTCCACCTTGGAAGCCTGAATAGTCACTTGTCCAGTTACAGATGGGATTCTTGTTCACATATAGATTGGACTAAATGATCTCTAAAAGTCCTTTTCAACTTAAAGATGTTGCAGACAATGACTTCTAACAGTCCTGGGCTCTAAAGTATAGATAGAAGTTCATTGGGCACAAGAGAGTGGGAAAGAAGGGATGACACTTCAAATATAGTGTGAACCAAGGTACAGGGCTAGGACAATGGGTCTTTCTTGTGCCTTTGATTTCTCACCATGTTGTCGTAGTAATTTCAGTGACTGTTTGAAAGTAGCTGCAAAACAGTAATGTGAAAAGACTGTGAGAAGACATAATAATTCCATAGGAAAAAAACCAAGCATAACTTTCAGATTAACCTAGAACTGGCCAGGAGGCATAAGTTTTCTCTGGGAACTTTTCTGTCAGTTGTATTCTCTGGAGACTTTTTCTAAGATCATGCTGCTTTTGTCTCTGTGGTTTTTGGAAGGATGGCTGATACAATGTGGTTTCATCAAGTGAGAACCCTGGCTTGAAAGTCAGAGACTTCTAGCTCTTCTGGTAACTCACTGGGAGGCTTGAGCCAGGCATTGACCCTTTGTCCCAACTTTTTATTCATTTCGGAGAAAATGACAATGATGGCTGCACTAAAGACTTCTTCAGCTTATAGTGGAGATTCATAGCTAATGACCTGAGAAGCCTCTGACAAAATCTTATTCCAGTATTAATGTGTATTGCCTGGATTATATAACCTCTTATCTGGGAAAGGACCAAATAAAATTTGTAATTCACATTTACTAAACTGTTCAAGCAATAAATAAAGTTGAAGAATTGATCCAGAAATGGACCTCTGTTTTTATCAACCCTTTTCTTTGGTTAGAAGCATGAACAGGGAAGAAATATAACTGAAGAAGAAAACTCTGGCTCTTTCTATCTTTCTAAAGTGAAGTATATTTTTGGTAAGAATTCCTGAGAATCTGGCATGTTTCACATTCAGAAGAGATTATTTTAAAAACATTTCTATATTCTCTAGAATTTGAATCGATAACACATAGGGTTTCTAAGTTGCCAATTATTCTTTTCATATTACTGATTTACAAGATGAATAAAAAAAGAGGAAAAAAAAAAGAAGAATCATTGGAGAGTACCCGAAGAGTGAAAACTTTGTAGTATGGTGAAAAGAGTGTTGGACCTGACATCAGGAAGACCTATATTTAAATCATACTTCAGACACTTACTAATTCCATGACACTGGAGAAATCACTTCACTTCTTAGACTGTTTCCTTAATTGCAAAATGAGGGAGTTAGTTTGCATGGATTTAAAGCTGTGGTCTTGTAATGGCTTTTGTTTCACATTATTCAGCTAATTCTCTCTCTCTTTTAAAGTCATGCTATCAGTTTTGACTATTAGCAGGAAAAATATATTTAGGAAAGGTGAGACTTACTAGCCATGAGCTATCTCAGTTTCTCTTTCCAGTACAAAGAGACTTTCCCCATTCATGGGGGCAAAAGAAATCCCTGTGAGTTCAATTCCAATAGACTTGTGATGGAGAGAGCCATCTGCACCCAGAAAGAGAATGATGGATACTGAATGTCTATCACAACATGGTATTTTCACCTTTTTTGTTGTTGTTTGCTTGCTTTTTGTTTTCTTATTAATTTTTTCCTTTTTGATCTGATTTTTCTTGTGCAACATTATAATTGTGGAAATATGTATAGAAGAATTATACATGCTTAACTTATATTGTATTACTTGATAACTAAGGTAGGAATTGTGGGTAAAGGAGGAAGAAAAAATTTGGAATTTAAGATTTTGCAAGGGTTAATGTTGAAAACTATCTTTTCATGTATTTTGAAAATAAACTATTATGTTAAAAAAGTAAATCTATGTGAATGGGAAAATCTCATAATATTCATTTTTTTTTGGAATGGGAAAGGTAGGAGGAGTGTGGTCTTCACTTGTGATTTTATCAGTAGAGGGAATTTCCAGTGAATAAGTTTCTTCTTCCAATGCAGCAGTCATGACTGCTCATTTTATGGTCTTAGAAAGTTGCCTAAGTAATGAAACCTTGGGTAATTTGTCTAGGATCATATAGTCAGTCAAATCAAAGCATGGATTTGAATCAAGGTTATCTTGACTTTCAAGCTAGATCTTCCTGATTCTGAAATTGACTTTGCCCACTATACCACACATCCTCTTGTACCTATGATAGATGGATGAAAATCCTCAAGTTGAAACTAAGTTACAAGGTATTATCAAAGACATTAGTTTCTACTGGTAAATTTCTTCCAAAAAATGGAAAGGATGTTGAAAAAAGGGAAATTATAAATACATGAGGGTCCTGCATTTTCTTGCTGTTAGGTTGAGACAATATTCAACTGTTTGAAACTCTGGAAGGCTTAATTTCCTTGAGACATTTATGCTTAGAGTGGTCACTAGTATCAGGGATGATCCTGTCTGTCTTGAGCCTTATAATGTAGTCAATGGTAATTATGTTTAACTGTCCCATCTTTCATTCTAGGGCATTAACTGTTCTCTTCTACTCTTGTAGTTCTAATTTTTTCAATAAGATGAATCCACAAGTTATAAACAAATTAAATTTAGAACTCAGAAACCCCCAAGTGAAGTGGGGTGCTGTTATTTACATCTGAACAGTTCATTCACTCTGATGGACATATGGTCTGGTTTGGTGTGAAGACATGCATATGTACGTCATCAAAATCCCTTGATATCTATATAAAATTGAATTTTATAGAACAGATACATATTTAGTGTTCTCTGTATTCAGACTTTATAAAAATGAGTGTCTCCATAGAGAAATAGTATTTTGAAGCAGTGTAAATAACATAGACTTAAAAATCCTTTTTTTTCATTTAAAAATCAAACTTTGTTTCCAACTCAATAGTTATCCTTAAATACATTTCTGTGTGTTCAGATATGGTTAACATCTGCCAGTAGAATCATAAGGGAATACATACACTAGGATAACCAGAATAGAATGAAACTTTAAAATATCACTTTCCTAGAGGATACAGGTTTGGTCTATATTATGTAAGAGAATCTTTTATGGGGAGTGTATGGTTTTTGGTGGAGAGTATGGGATGAAGTCATCTTAGTGAAGTTTCATTGTTCTGTCCTCAGGTTTATTTTTCTTAACTTCTAATCAGAGGTTCTGATTAAAACTATTGACTTTTTGGGAACTGAATTCTCCATTTTTTCTCTATACATACAAAGAATCCAAGTCCTTTGACTGAACTGAATCCTGCCATGATATTAAAGAATCTTACCATAGAAGGAATCTCAGATGCCACCTAATCTAACTTATATCAGAACAAGAATTCCTTCTACAGCATCACAGCATTTGATTGTAGAGCTAAAGCTGGAAGGGACTTCAGAAGTCAACTTGCCCAACCATACTCCAATAGGGCAGCTGGATGATGCAGTGAATTGAGTGGGAATTGGAGGAGAGAAGATCTAAGCCTGAATCTTGCTTTTGGACCCTTACTATCTGAGTGACTCTGGGCAAAGCCCTTAATCTTCTTCAACTTTAATTTCTTATTTGTAAAATGAAGGTAATAATAGCATAGATCTCATAAAGTTGTTGTAAGGATCAAATGAGTCAGCAATGTAAAATGCTTTGCAAACCTTAAAATGCTATTTGAATGCTAGCTGCCATTATTTTTACAGATGAAGAAACTGAGGCTAAGGGAAATTAAATGACATCTCAAGATCATACAGGTGGCAAGTATCAAGAGGTGGGCTTTGAGCTCAGGTCCTCTGACCTTAGAGCTAGTTTCTTTCCATTGTTCCATGAGGCTAATAAATGATCATTAATAACCCCTTCTGCCCCCCACCTCCCAAGGGATCTCTCCTTGATCCTTCCAGTTAAATATTTTCTTTTCAATGACTTAGTTAAAGACATATTTATAAAACTAGACAAATTTCATTATAAAATAATGCTAGGAGGGGGAGCTAACACATTGGATGACAGAATTAGGATCCAGAAAGATCTTAGCAGGTAAGAATGTTTAACTGAATTGAATAAAATGAGATTTAATGGGATAAATTTAGTCTTGCTTTTGGATTAAAAATATTAATTTTACAAGTGCAGGTTGAGGGAAGTAGGTCTAGATAGCTTTTTGAAAAAAATCTCAGTATTTTATTATAGTGTAAGCTTGATATGCACTAGCTAGTTGGTGCAGTAGATGGAGTGCTGTGTCTACAATTGGGAAGACCTGACTTTAAATCTGGCTTCAGACACTTACCAACTATATGACCCTAGGTAAGTCACTTAACCCTGTTTACCTCAGTTTTCTCATCTGTAAAATGAGCTGGAGAAGGAAATGGCAAGACATTCCATAATCTTTGCCAAGAAAACACCAAACGGAGTCATGAAAAATTAGACATAACTGAAAATAAGTAAAAAACAAAGAACAAGCTCAATATGAGAAATGATGTGCTATGACAAGCCATAGTGACCTCAGAGTGCATAGAGTCATAGTGAATAGGACTAGGGAGGTAATGATTCCACTATATCATGTCCTGATTAGACCACTTCTGGAGTCTTGTGTGTTGTTCTGGGCTTCATGTTTTGGGAAATACACAGATAGATAGGGGAACATCCAAAAGGGGGCTACTTATTATTCAGCCTAGAGAAAAGAAGACTTGGGGGTAAGGAGGGTAAAGATGGAATAAGGATTTCTAAGAGATAGAAGTCATAGGCAGACTTAAGTCTGAAATAAGAAAGACAAATTTCTTTGACAGAGACCAACCCTAAAGTTGAAGGGGTTGCCTTGAAAGGGAATAGGAAATTCTGACTGGAGGCCTTTGCAAAGATGCCGGACCATTACTTGTTGATGATGTTGCAAAGAAGATATTTGCAAAGACCTCAAAGACTTTGAATTTCAGTTAGAAATATGAAATTCTATGATTCTATGAGTTCAAATATAAGCTAAGGCATTGATTTCAGCAAACTAGCCTTTATTTAGAATCAGTAGAGGGATGGAAAGAGGTGTGGTAGAGATATGATTAGAGAACTGACCTTGAAGAAAGACCACAGTTCAAGCCTTGACCCTGATATATCCTGTCTGTGTGACCCTGAACAAGTGATTGGACCCTCATTGTTCTAGATAATTCTTTAAAAATGTAAGTAGCAGAGAAGGTACCGACCTTTGCATTGATAGAGGGAGTTTCCTTGTTTGAGAATATTCTGTGATGATTACATTATAGGTCTGAAACCTAGCCCCAGTAGAAATGGTGGAGATCTTTCAAAATCAGGGGTTCTTAATGTAGTTCACAAACTGGAGTCTTTAGACAGATTTCAGGAGGCTCTATGAATTTGGGTGGGAAAATATCACATCTTTATTTCAATATAATTGGTTTCCTTTATAATGCTATGTTTTTATTTTATTTTATGCACTTAAAACATTACTCAGAGAAAGGAGTTATAGGTTTCACTAGACTGCCAAAGAGACCCATAACACATACAAAAGGCTAAATACTTCTGAGATAAATTCATGATCAGAAAACATAAACACTAAAAACCAAAATAAGACAAACAATAACTCACAAGGATAATATTCAAGTCATTCTAAATACAGAATACCCAAAGTATATTTAATATTGAAACGCTTCTAATGCAATGTGAAAATTATACATTTACATTTTTTAAAGGAAGCTTCTTGGAGTGGTATCAAATTTCATACCCTGAAATAAAGTATTAGACATCCTAACTATGCCTCTTATGATTAATTGAGAAGACCAAAGCAGTCTTCCTGTATGCAAGAAATAGAAATCTCATCAACTTCACTCATCCTTGTCAGAAAATTTATTCTTAGCAAGTGGACTGCCAGGGACTACTTGCCCCTCCCGGTGTGCTAGCTTGTAGTTAAAATTTTCCAGCATGAAAAATGGTCCCTAGCTAATGTCAATAAACTCTCCCCTTTGAAGAAATCTGGGCAATGTCCCTTCATAAACTTCTCCAAAGAAATAGAACCATAACTGACACAACTTCCTGAAGACTGGTTCAAATCTTTCGTGAATGAGAACTCTTGTGATTGCAGCCACCATACATGTTATACCTTCATCCCTCAATCAGTAAGTTCTGGGATGTGAAATGGGGTAGCTCAAATAATTCTGCATCAGAGCAATGAAATTGCATCAGGTTGTTTTTGTTTGCTTATTTGTTTGATTTTTTTTGAGAGCTGCTTTTAGGAAAGGGTTGCTGGTGCTCTTTTTTTTTCCTATCAAGAAGAAGCATCGCTTAGTGTTTCTAAACCACATTCTCATGCCCATATAAACTCCTTGATGGTGGGGATTATTTTATTTTTGTCAGAACCTGGCAAAATGCCTTTTACAAGATACATACTTAATACTTCTTTGTATTCCTTCCTTCCTTCTCCTTCCTTCCTTCCTTCCTTCCTTCCTTCCTTCCTTCCTTCCTTCCTCTCTTCCTTCCTCTCTTCCTTTCTCCTTTCCTTCCTCCCTTCCTTCTTTCTTTCCTCCTTTTCTTCCTTCCTTCTTTCCCCCTTTTCTCCCCCTTCCTTCCTTTCCTCCTTACCTCCCTCCTTTTTCTCCTCCTTTTTTTCTTCTCTCTTTCCCTCTCTCCCCTCTCAATTTAGCACACACTTATCAACTTCCTACTATGTATTATAGTTTATGGTGAGCATTGGAGACACAAAGACCCAAACAAAACTGTTTCTGGCCTCAGTGAGTTTATGGGGGGTGAGATGGGACAACATGTACATGTATAAATAAATACAAATCATATTCAAAAGGAATACAGAGTAACATTTTGGGTGCTAATAACTTGGAGAATCTAGCAAGTTTTCTTGTAAGGAGGTGACCCTTGAGCTGAGTTTTGAAGGCTAATATGGAATACAAGAAGTGGAGGTATGGTGGGAAAACATTCCAGATGTGGTGGTCAGCCTGTGTGAAGACACAGAGATGAGAATATTGTTTACTAGAAACAGCAAGTATAGGCCAATTTGGCTGAAAATAGAGTATATGAGAGGAAGTAGTAATCAGTCTGGAAAGGTACACTAGAGCCCAATTATGAAGTGCTTTAAATGCCAAATAGGAGAGTTTGAATTTCAGTCTTAAATGGAACTTAGAAAACATGTAGGGAATAGTCCAATCTATTTATTATATAGAAGAGGAAATTGAGTCCCAGAGATTGTGAGTATCCTGTTGAAGGTTACATGGTAAGTCACTGGCAGAGCTAGGACTACATTCAACATTTACTGAGTTAGTCCAATATCTTTTCTACAAAGATAGGTAGGCTCCTTGGTTCTGGTAGCCCCATCATTAGAGAGCTATGAAAAGTCATTTTGTTTATCTTCTTGCCTTCAAAAAGACCAGTAGGATATCCCAAGGCTCTTGCTTCAAACTTTATCATGCTGATGAAAGGCATTGTACATTTGGGTAATGATGGGGACAATTTTAAATAGGGCTACACACAATACTTCTTGAAGTTGATCAGGAACATGGTCCTGTCATGCCAATATTCTGATGAGTATGGCTTTTGGAATATATGGGACAAAAAAGTCCTTAAAAGTGATTCTAAAGCCATAGATTGTAATATGTCCCTAAGGGAGTTTTTATGACCACATATGCAAAGTCTGAGACTATTTTTGAAAGATTAAAGAATCTGATTCTCTGATCTGCAGATGAGGAGATACCCTCTAGGATTAAAGCTCTATTAATATAATATAGTAACTCTCATCCTACCGTGCCACAAAGTCTTCATGACCAGAGCAGCTTACACATAGGGTGGGGGGTTCCTGTAGGATGGTGCTGTCCCCAGATAAATCACTGTTCCTACCTAACTTGACAATACCCTAAATGACTTTTCAGAAAATGTCATCTTGTGGGTGCAGACTAGTGTTTGGGAAGACAATTATCTTCAAACTGAGTAAAAATAAACCTGATTTGAATAGAGGATCAATGAAGTATGAGGAGCATTGTTTTGCTTTTTTTTTTTTTTTTTTTGGCACTACTGTCAAGCAACAATGGGGCAGAGGAAATTTGCTAATTTTTTTTCTTCACTCCTTTTGTTTTTGTATATATCACATTTCCCCCCCTCTCCCCATCCAGCAAGCCATGTCCTATAATAAAGATAAAAAGGCAGTTAAGCAAAACCAATTAACATGTCAACTATTAAATAGGCAACACTGATGGAGGAGGGGAGGAGTAATTTTCCTAAAGTTATGTAGGTGATGGTTCTATGAGTGCCCAAATAGTACTTCATAACTTCTTCAAGGGGCCTAAGCTTGGCTCAGAAGGTGGGATGTCAGAAGCTTGTACAAAGGAGGGAGAGATAAGAGAGGGGACTATTGTGACTAAGCATTAGATAGGGTTCTATTGGAGACAAGAGCTGAGATTGCCTATCTCTGGGAGGTTGGCCATAATTATATACCATTGTAGGTCAGGCCTTTGGCCCCCCACTGGAGACAATATACTAGAGGACATTATAAACTTTTATTCTGTCTCATGCCCCTAAAATCATTCCAGAAAATGAGCAAAGACTGGGGGATGGATGATAACTTGAGAGGCAGTGGGGTATGTTTGGTGACTTATTGGACTCAGGAAGACCTGATTTTTGAATCCTGCCTCATACACTTTTTGTGTGTGACCCTGGCCGTACTTCTTAACTCAATTTTCCCATTTGTAAATAAGAATAATGCTAATATCTACTTTGAAATGTTCTAATAAGGCTCAAATGATGTAGACAAAGCACTGCAAATCTTAAACCAATATATCAATGTTAGCTATTACTAATGCAAGCATCAACCAGGAATTCTTTATTAAGAAGCTGCTATGTTATAGGCCTTGGGGAATATAATAAAAGAGAATGAAGCAATTCTTATTTTCTTTTTTTTTTTTTTTTTTTT
>JAJPUD010001589.1:263126-303355 GCA_023553655.1 Myrmecobius fasciatus
TTCACTGTAGATCTTTTATAGAAGTGCGTTGTAGTCCAAATGCTTGGCGAGGACCTCACTCGGAAACCAGTTTTAAAGTTTACTTTGTCTGGGTTAGGGGAATGTTGAAGGGAGTTCAGAGAGAAAGCTGTTCGCAGTTCGCCATCTTGGCTCCGCCCCAGCAATTCTTATTTTCAAGAGATTTGACATTCTAATAGAGGAAAGAAGTATGCATACAAATAAATACTGTATAAATATAAAGTGAATAAACACAAATATATAAAGTAGTCAAATACAAGCTAACTTGGGAGGTAAGGCACTAACAGTTGGGGGACTGGTAAAGATTTCATGGAGAAGAAGATGGTGTCTGACAAGGAAGTAGAAGCTGAGTGGATACCCATCAGTTGGAGAATGGCTGAATAAGTTATGGTATGTGAATGTTATGGAATATTATAAGAATCATCAGCAAGATGATTTCAGAAAGATTTGGAGAAGCCTCCATGAAGTGATGCTAAGTGAAATGAGCAGAACCAAGAGAACATTGGACACAGCAACAGCAAAATTTTACAGTGATCAATTCTGATAGACATAGCTCTTTTCAATAGCAAAAATTGATTCAGGCCAGTTCCAATGGTCTTGCGATAAAAAGAACCATCTGCACCCAGAGAGAAGGCTGTGGGGACTGAGTGTGGATCATAACATAGTATTTTTACATTTTTTTGTTGTTTGCTTGATTTTTGTTTTCTTTCTCATTTTTTCCCTTTTTGATCTGATTTTTCTTGTGTAGCATAATAATTGTGAAAGTATGTATAGAAGAATTGTGTATTGGATTACTTGCCATCTAAGGGAGAGGGTGGCGGGAAGGGAGGAAGAAAAAATTTGGAGTATAAGGTTTTGCAAGGGTGAATGTTGAAACCAAGATTTGTATATATTTTGAAAATTAAAAAAAAACTATTAAAAAAGATGGTGCTTGAGTTTTATCTTTTTTGGGTTTCATTTTAGTTTTTTTTAAAAACATATACATTCATTTTTTAAAAACAGATTTCCTCATGCATCATGTTGGGAGAGAAAAATCAAAACAAAAGGGAAAAACCACAAGAAAAAAGAAACAGAAGAAAAAGAAAAAAAATTGAATATAATATTTGTTGATTTATTTTCAGTCTCCTTAGTTCTGTCTCCGGATGCAAGTGGTATTTTTCATCCAAAGTTTACTGAGATTGCCTTGGATCACTAAACTGCTAAGAAGAAGCAAATCTTTCATAGTTGATCATTGCAGTCTTGCTGTGATAGTGTACAATGAATTCCTGGTTCTGTTTGTTTCATTTAGGATCAGTTCATGTAAATCTTTCCAGGTCTTTCTAAAATCAGCTTGTTCATCTTTTTTTTTTAATAGAACAATAATATTCCATACTTTCATATGCCATAAATTTATTCAGCCATTCCCCAATTGATGGGCATATATTCATTTTTTGATTCTTTGCCAACATTAAAAAGGACCTGCTATGAACATTTTTGCACATGTGAGTCCTTTTCCCTCCTTTATGATTTGTCTGGAAATCAGAACCAGTAATGGCACTGCTGGATCAAAGGATATGTACAATTTTATAGCTCTTTGGGCATAGTTCCAAATTGCTCTCCAGAATGGTTGGTTCAATTCACACTGAGTTTTACCTTAAGGGAAAAAGAAGTAGTCTAAGAGGCAGGAGTAAGGAGGGGATGCATTCCAAGGCATGGTGGACAGTCAAAGCAAAAATACAAAGACGGAAGGATTATTATATCGGAATAACAGAGACCAATTTGCCTGGATTACAGAGTGTAGGGAGGGGAGTAGTGTTCATTGAGGCTTGAAAGAAGTTGGGATGAGGTTGAGAGAAGGTAAACAAGTTTATATTTAATCCTAGATATATTAGGAAGTCCCTGTGGTTGGTTGAGTAGAAGAGTCTCATAGTCAAATATGTTCTTAAAGAAAATTACTTCAGCAGTTGTTTGAAGATGGACTATACGGGGAAGAAACTGGAGGCAGGGTATCAATTAAGAGGCTATTACAATACTTTAGGTGAAAGGTTATAAAGGCCTCAATTAATGTGGAGAGATACATTGCAAGAGATATTAAGGCAGAAATGGTAAGATTTGGCAACTGATTGGATATGTGGGGTGAGAGAGTTTGGGGAGTCTAAAATAATGACTATATTATCTTGAAACATTGGAAAGATGGAGGTTCTTTTGAAGTTTGGAAGAGGAGTATTGAAAGTGAATAAATGAATTCACTCTTAGGTTTAAGATCTGGGTCTTAGGTTTAAGATATCTCTGGCACATTCAGTTTTTTGGTTTAAATATTTTTTTTTTAAATTTTTTTCCTCAATTACATGTAAAAAGGATTTTTAAATTCATCTTTTGGGTTTATTTTGAGTTCCAAATTTTATTCCTCTCTCCTCCCTTTCTCCCCTATCCTCACACAGCATGTAATCTGATATAGGTTATACATGTGCATTCAGATAAAACATTTCAATATTAGTTATTTTGTGCAAAAATACTCAAACAAAAATGTAGAGGACCACAGATGGTGGGGGAACTCTGGGTGAGGTATAAGGCCCTTCAGCCCAGAGGGAGCCTGCTGACAATGTCTGGTTCGGCTCCCCATCTCCCTTAAGGGCTCTCAGCCTTCCTGAGAAATCAGGGGGCTGTGATAACCTGTGTTGTAGTTGAAGCAAAGTGATACCAAGTGGCAAAGAGACATCTACATACAATAGCAAGTTGTTTATGTGGTTCCCCACGTGCAGTATTAGTTAGTGCATGCTCAGTGTTGCTATAGTTATATAAGGGTATTAGGATATATAAGACTGAGAAAATTTGGAATAAATGGACTCCATGTTTGACCATCCACTTGAGTCCCTGCCTCATCACTCCTCCATTGAGACCAAGGACTCAGGCTGGTCCTGAGATCCTCCAGAGAAGCTAGTCCAGACACAACACAAAAAGAAAGAACAAAAAAGAAAGTGAAAAATAGTATGCTTCAGTCTGTATTCAGTTGAGATCAGTTCTTTTTCTGAAGGCAGACAACATTTTTTTTTGTCATTAGTCCTTTGGGATTGTCTTAGGTCACTGTATTGCTGAGAATAGCTAAGTCATTCACAATTCTTCATTATACAATATTGTTGTTACTGTGTAGGATGTTCTGATTCTACTCACTTTACTTTGTATCAGTTCATGTAAGTCTTTCCAGGTTTTTCTGAAATCATCTTGCTTGTTGTCATTTCTTATAGCACAATAATATTCCATTACAATTATATATCACACTTTTTTCAGTCATTCCCAATTTGATGGGTACTCTCAATTTCCAATTCTGAGCCACCACAAAAAAGGTGTACAAATTTTTGTACAAATAGATTCTCCCTGCTTTTTCAAAATCTTTTTGGGATGTAGATCTAGTAGTGGTATTATTGAATCAAAGGGTATACACAGTTTTATAACATAGTTCCACATTGCTTTTCAAAATATTTGAATCAGTTCACAATTCTACTAACAATGCATTATTATGTAATGTCTAGCTTTGAAATGTTCAGTAGGCAATTGAGAGAGGGAGAAAGAAGGGAAGAGAGGGAGACAAAGAACGAGTGAAAGGCAACAAGATGAAGAAGAAGAGGAAGAAAAAGGAGAAGAAGGAGGAGGAGGAGAAGGAGAAGAAGAAGAAGGAGAACAAGGAGAAGGAGAAGGAAAAGGAAGAGGAAGAGGAGAGAGAGAGGGGAGGAGGAGAAGGAAGAAGAGGAGGAGGAGGAAGAAGAAGAGGAGGAGGAGGAAGAAGAAGAAAAGAAGAAGAGGAGGAAGAAGAGGAAGAAGAAGAAGAAGAGGAAGAAGAGGAAGAAGAAGAGGAAGAGGAAGAGGAAGAAGAGGAAGAAGAAGAGGAAGAGGAGGAAGAAGAAGAAAAGAAGGAACACATAAATGGAGAAGAAAAGAAGCCCAGGACAAAATCTTGGAGAACAAATGATTTGGAGGTGTAATAAGAATGATTAGCTAATAAAGGAGATAAAAAAGAAGCAGAGAGGGGAGAAAAGATTACTGATGAAGTTTGCCAAGAGAAGAGTGGTGATAGGACAAGAGATTCAAGAGTAGAGAACAATGTAAGATTGCTAATTTAGAATAGTTGAAAGGGCATAATTAGCATAGTATATCTCTCTTTTGTGGCATCTTTGAAAATTAGAGCTGATGATGCAGGTAAAAATGATAATTCTTTTTATGAAATCCAACACAAAGAAATTACTTATTCTTATGCTGGGAAACTTGTTCTAACTTTGCTGTCTTTGATCTTTCTAATTTATCTCATATATCAAATCATATCTATTCTTTGCTCTGTAAATACTCTACAAAGGCCGTAGGCCAAAAGCAATACAATTCTGATGTGCCCTGACCACCTGAATTGGTTTGAAACAACCCAAATATAAAGCAGTAAAATAATTTGTGTCAGAGCTCCAAAATGGAAATTTCTGTTCCAAATATCTCTGAAAATTGAGTAACTGAAAATTGGTTGTAGTGGAGATTGTCTGGCAATTTTTTCTCATGGTATTTTTCCTTATTAATGGTATGGTGCAGTTTGCTGAGCTAACCTTTGAAGAAATCTCAAGTTATAGTTATATTAGTTGTTTATATAAGTGGATGCATGAATAAAATCAATGGTCCATTTTCACATTTTCCTCCCTCCTCCCAAGGAGTTAGAATGAACATGAGGATCTGGAGATTGTAGTTATGCCTAAAACCAATATCAATCAGGGGGAAGGTAGCCTTGAATAGGGGAAAGCGTGCTGGTTCTATCAAAAGTCATGGGTTTGAATCACTTGCTCTTTTATTTACTATCCATGTGAGCCTGGGTAAGCCTTCTCAGGGCCTCTATTTCCTCTTCTCTAAGAAGATGAAGTTAGACTGCAATGGTTTTGAGTTGGCTTTCATCTCTAAATCTGTGTAGTCACAGGTTGCTTAGTTTAATTTTACCCTTCAAATGGATCCCACCTGCAATACATAATCAGCCATTATCTGAACCTTAGGACCTTCAATGATAAAGAAATCAGTATGAGAGGCAGTTTAGTGTCACAGTGGCTAAGAGAATTGGACTTGGAATCAAGAAAATCAAAGTCCTCCATAAACACTAATTGTGTGACTGTGGGCAAGTTACTTAATTTCTCAGCCTCAGATTCTTCATCTGTAAAATGGGAATAATAAAGGCTTTTATCCTACAGAGTTGTAAAGATCTTACAAATCATAACTAGCTATTGTTATCTTCTATGGAATTCTACTTTTGGAAAGCTATGATTGTTAGGAATTTTTTTTCTTACGTTGAACTGAAATTTTCATTTCCACAGAACTCACTTTAGATTTGGGTTCTGTGCAAGTAGAACAAATATTATTCCTCTTTTACACTGATAGTTTTTCAGATATTTAAATAGATCAGGGAAATGTAGTCAGAGTTTTAAGACTTGAATTTAAGTTGTAATTCATAGTAAGAGGCAGAGCTGAGATTAACTCTGGTTTTTGTGAATCCCAAACAGAAGTAAACTGGACTCTTTATAAAGCAGGACCCCATGATACTCTATGCTTCCTTAATATAAGCATCCCTGAACACAAAGCAGCAAATTAAATAAACAGAAAATAAAGCTATTTAATCACACACCTTATAGTACAGAATAATATTTTGTTGTTTAGTTGTTCCTGTCATATCAGACTCTTTGTGACCCTCTTGGCAAAGATACTAGAACAAATTGTCATTTCTTTTTTCAGTTCATTTTATATATGAGGAATTGAGGGAAACAGGGTTAAGTGACTTGTCCAAGATCACACAGTTAAATGCTTGAGGCTATATTTGAATTTAGGCCTTCCTGACTTTAGGCCTTGCATTCTATTTACTGTATTACCTAGCTGCCAGTAGTATAACAAATAGTATAAAATAATAGCAGACATTCAAGTAGCAGTTTACATATTTTATTTCATTTGATCCTCTTTTTCATTTAAAAATTTATTTTTTCCCATAACTTCCCCACCCCTTCTTGAATAATTAAAAAAAAAGAAAAATAAAAATAGATAGGGAATGGTGACATAATCTCTAAGATGGATCCTTTATTGTGGAAATTGGTGGATTATTTGCATCTGGGAATTGAGAGGGAATAGGGTTAAAGCTAGATGGACATCTACATTAAATCACATGACAATATGTTAAGATGCCATGGGTCATTAGACTTCCTAAGGAGGGACCTACTAGACCAGGTTGGAAAAAGAGCAGGTCTAAGTTTCCTTGCCCATTAGCACTGGGTTTGGCAAGTGAGTGGCCTTTCTACTTAAAGCCTGGAAGAGATAGGGAGACAAATTAATTAAAATTCAATTCATAAAAAATATGCATATAGAATCCAAAAAAAGTCCTTATTGACTATGTCTAAAAATATGTGTTTTTCACTCTGTATTTTGGAGATAAGTGGTAGTACAGAATATAGAACTCTGGGCCTGAAGTTGGAAAGAATTGAGTTCAAATTTGGTCCTGACAGTTGCTAGTTTTATGTGACCACTAGTTTCTCAACTATGCAATAGGCATAGTAATGGTGCCTATCTCTCAGGGTTTTTAAGAGGACCAAATGTAAGAAATGTGCTTCCCACTGTGCCTGGCACATAGTAGGCTCTGTATAAATTCTTATTTCTTTGGCACATAGTAGGCTCTATATAAATACTTATTGTTTTATCTTCTCATTTTAAGTTCATCACCTTTCTGGTAGGAGATGAGTTATGTGCTTCATTTTCTGTCTTCTGGCCTCATATTTTGTCATCTTACTATTTCATTCTCTTAACCCAATGAACTACATAATACTACAAATATTATTTCTTCCATTTTATTGATCAAGAACTGAGACTCCAAGAGGAAAAATAATTTGCCTGTGGTCATACAACTAATAAGGGTCAGGGCTGGGATTTGAACCTAGAGCTTTCCTGATGCAAATTTAGTATTTTCTACTTTGTAAATCAGCCTTTTTGTGACACTATGTACTTCTCTTATGAAGATCATAGTGATCCATTGGACTGAACATTGGGCCCAGAGTTAAGGAAAAAATAGGTTGAAATCTCAGATTTTATACTGATTAGCTGTATTACTATGGGCAAATTTCTGACTTAGTTTCCTCATATATAAAGTGGGAATAATAAAACTTGTACTCTCTACCCTATGGTTATTATGGAGCATATGATTCCTAAACCTTTAAAGATTACTATATTCTATAGTTCTTTAATTTTTTTCCTCAAACATAAGCTTTCTCTCTTATGTCAGTAAACTTCTTTATGGAAGGAAAAATGTATTTATTCCCTTTCTCTTATTTCTCAACCCAAGTGTGCAACCCAGTGCTAATTATGTGATAGATGCAGAAAGAATTATTTGATGAAATTTTCTCAATCTGATTAATCACCTTAATACAGTTGAAAAAGAGACAAATCAAACACTAAGTTTAGGATATGGACTGAATTTCTTTGTCTTCCTTTGAATGTTTATTATGCAGGTGCAACCTGTGACATTTAAAGTTATTTTTAAAATGGGAGAATTATGTAGATTGGTCTTAGATGGAATAAGAAGTTATCTGTTTGGTTAAATTTGAAAGGTGCTAGAAATGCTTTCCTATTCCCTGAATATTTCTTCTACTTTTTTTTTTGAAGCAGTCAGGGTTAAATAGCTTACCTAGGATCACATAGCTAGGAAATGTTAATTGTCTAAGGTCACCTTTGAACTGAGATTCTCCTGACTTCAGGGCTGGAGCTTTATCCACTGAGCCATCTAGTTAGCCTTCTTCTATTTTCTTTTCACAGGGTCTGAAATTCTGTTAGAAATTCATCCTCTGGGTTTAAGAAATTGTTTGTTTATAACTGGAGTTTGTTAAGTCTGACCAGATGGAGGATGGACAGGACCTAGAAATGAGACTGAGTAGGTCCTCAGCAGGAAGTTGGAAAAAAGATCTGAGCTGGTTCGATTCAGTGGACAGATTCCTGGCTTCTGGATTTAAATATGGCCTTGCTATTTGCTACTGGTAGGATCATGTTTGGGCAAGTCAGTTAACTTTTTTTTTTTTTTTTTGCTTTTTGCTGAGGCAATTGGGGTTAAGTGACTTGCCCAGGGTCACACAGCTAGGAAGTGTCTGAGACCAGATTTGAACTCCTCCTGACTTCAAGGCTGGTGCTGTCAGTTAACTCTTTTTTAACTAATTTCTTCATTTATAAGGTAAAGAGATTCAGCTAGGCCCAGAACTGTCAAACTCATGGAATTCCCAAGTGTGGTGTGAACCAGATTAAAATATAATTGGGAAAGGTTTAATAAAATAAATAAAAATACTCTGCTACATAGATTATGCTAATCTATGGTTTTCTAAGTTAAAATGCTGCCCATTGCAATCTATTTCTTTTTGAGTTTAACACTGCAGATGAGAACAAAGGCTTGAGCAAATAACTTCCCAAGGCCTCGTGTTCCTTATCTATAAAATGAAGAGAGTACACTAGATGAGAATGGTGATTCTCTAGGTCAGTAATGGAGAAGATCAGAAGGCATGAGGATTTGGGGAAATGAGTTCAGTTTTGAACATGTTGAATTGAAGATGTCTGCCTGACAATGTTTGAGATGTCCAGTAGGAAGTTGGAGAGATTTAGACTCAGGACTGGGCAAGTAGATCTGAGAAGCATCAGGATAGAAGTAATAATTGCCCTCCTGATAAATAACATGAGATGGTGAGAATAATCATAGATAGATTTGGCAGGGAAAGTTTTGCTATATGATGAGGTAAGAGATTCAGGAGAAGAGGATAGTGTAGAGTTGAACTGATTCAACCAGAGGATCAAGAAGGGAAAGACATAAGAGTGTAGTCAGAGTTGGGGTGATAGCTTGAGAAAAAACTGAAGAGTCAAGGGATTGGAGGACATGATGAGGATGAAGAAGGAGAGGTGGAATGACAGTATATTGTGATCCAGATAAGGAAATTTCAGAGTTCAAGTACATGAAAGTGACTTTTTTGGGGGGTGGATGGGTGGATAATGGCAACATCAAGGGTTTGATCCTATTTCTCTATAGTGTAGGAGTAGGTCACGTGACATGGGCAAGGTGAAAAATAAGAGTTTTAACTAGAATGTTTAAGGGAAAATTAATATGTTGAAGTAAGTCCTCTTGTATGAGGGCAAAAATTAAAGAGAAAAGATTGTGAACAAGGTACCAAATTCATTCAAGAAAGAAGGGCAATGTCCCCAGATCAATAGACAATAGTTACAAGAATTTTGATTGAGTGGTAGTTATAGATTGAGTGAACCTCGGAGGAGGAGATTACTGAGTGAAGATGGTAGCAGGAGAACAGGAAAGGGGAATGTTCCAGCCACTGAATGGGTAAGAAGGTGTGAAAGTCCAACAGTTCTAGAAAGGGAAATCAGAAAGGAACCAGGTCTCAATAAGAGAGAGAAGGTTGAAGAAGTGGGAAAGAAAAAAAATTTAAAATGAAGTCCACTTTGTTACTTATTCCAGAAAGCATAATAGAAGTAGTTTTAGAGCAGAACATTGTGGGGCTGACTGGAGAATAATCCAGCACAAAGTGAAGTGGAGGATGGAAGATAGGATTTGGATTATGACAGCTAGGGTTTCAGGCTCAGTGGTATGGGGATGATATGACCAGTTTTTATTAATCATTGAGGAAGGAGGGGTTAAATTATCAATATCCCCAAAGATCTGGCCTCTGGATGGAGTCCTCTCAGGGCTTTAAGCAGTTCAGGTGAGGATACCATTGGGAGGTTGGCAGAGAAAGAGATGAAAGAATGGCATTACCCCCTGACTCCAATACAGATAATCATGCAAGAATTGTGCTAGAATGGCCTTTCTCTTATTCCCAGAAGGGAAAAGATTGGTACCCAGTGGAATGGTGTTTTTCCTCTTCCTGTGGAAAGCAGGAAACCAGGCATGATGGAATAGCATTTTTTTCTCCTCCCTCCAGTGTAATGATTGATGTTGTTATTCCCTCCATTAATGCTCAGTACTGAGCATCTTAGTGACATATCTTCTCTCTATGAGATCCTTATTCATATTTTCCAACAGATCCTTAAGAGAGGATCTACCAGGTGTATGAGAAGCCTTCTCCTATGATTTCTTGGTTGAGATGTCTTTATTCATTTTTTGGCCTATCAGTATGATGAGGCACTACATATATTATTGAAGTACCATCCTAAAGGATATATAAATGAGATTTTTTATTATTATAGAACCAAGAAGATTATTATATAGCTATCCCTAGACATTTTTTTAAAATGCCAGTATTTCAAGCAGTAGTAACATTAAATTATCAATCAGTTTAGGGAAAATTAATTTATCTGATTGCTTTCCCAGTGACCATTTTCTTCTTAACAGTTAGACAAAAACAGAACATTGTTGAATAAGTTGGGCTAAGAGGTTTGGGAGTGGGGTAGTAGGGTTTGGGGGTGGAGTGGAGGCTCAAAAAAGATTGTGGGAGGGGGAAGCTTCTTAGACAAACTTCTCCTTCTTTGCAATCTTGCCTAGGGCTGGTCCTGCCTTGTGGAATGCTTCATGGATATTTAGATTTCTCTGAGTGGTCTTGGAGATTTATAAGTTCTTATAGCCATTTAAGTGGGTATTACTGCCTTTCTGAAAGGGCTTGATATAGTTACTGTAAAATTTCTGCCAGCCTAGCCAGCTGACCCTGTAACTTCTTGGAGACAAAGAGGCTCGGTTTATGGAAGCTGTGCACCCCAGCTGTTCCCATTTTCACCAACGAGCTCAAGGTGCTTGACAAAGAATCAATAAAGTTAGAAACTTCAGGCTGTTTTTTTGAAAGCCACAAGATTTAAAAAAGCAACAAATCTTCTTGCACACCTCTATTTTCAGTAATGTATATTCTACTTAGAGAGAAAAAAGGACAACCCTCCTAACTAAAAGGTGAATAGTCAAATGGAAAAAGATTTCAAACAATCCTGAGAAAATAAGCATATATTGAGTTATAGGGAATTCATGTAATTGTTACTCAAGGAAGAAAGAAAACAATCCTTTCAAAAATCTTATTTATAGTAACATTATAGATTTATGATCCTAGCCTAATTTATATCGAGATTTATCACATAGCCATGGAAAATAACCTGAAAATCAGAAACAATCGCCTGTATTTCTTTTTCTGGCTTTGATAAAAAAAAATGCAAGTTGTAAAAATTGCATGGCCAGAATTTTTTTCACTGTGTTAGCTATGAAATATGACATTTAAATTTTTTTTTTCCTGAGGAGTGGGGGTGGGGTGAACTATCAGAATAATGATGTAGGAATAAAGGGGCTAAGCAGTTTTCAAATGGAAGCAATCAGGGGAAAGGAATGTCTAAGCAACAGTCTTTATTTTGGAAATTGTTTTTGCACTCACCTCTCTGAAGTCAGCAGAAATTTATTTTGGACAATATTTAGTCATTTGGTGACTTTTTTTTATGACTATTTTTGCTCTTTCCCAAGCAGGAAATCATATTTTAATTTAAAAACCACATATATGATTATATGAAATAAATTTAAGTTCTAAGAAATTAAAAATTCTGAATGTATATCTTTTTCCTTTATGTTAAAATGAGAATAAAAAGAAGCTTTTGCTTGTTCAGAGTTCAATTGATGAGAACAATTCAGGGGGAAGTGAGCATGTTTGGCCAAATTATTTTATCTCTTTGGTCTCAGTTTCCTCATCTGTAAAATGAATGACTGATGGTCTTCAAAACTACATTTTACTTTGAAAATTATTTGCATATTTATCCAGTAGATTCATGCAAGATTCTGTCACTCTTGAGAGCTTTTTCTTTTTGGACAATAGCCTATAGGAATAGCACGGTCTTCATTATAGGGGAATGTATTGATAATGAATGATCATTCCATGTCAAAAACTTATTTGTGACACCCACTGAATATGTATAATCTGTCCCAGACCTTATTAGAAAGCTTAGATCTATTTAATTATAGTGAAAAAATTCAGTTACATGGCTTTTTATGGTAAGTATCTTTCTATAGAACAACCTTTCCTCTCCTTCGTACTCTTTTTTAAATGAAACAAATTAATTCCAGGTGAAATTTAACATGCAGTTGGTGGACAGACATAGAATTAAACTCAGGAATTCTATGGTTGGCATGTAAATATTTTGACTAATTTTTTTGGGGGGAAGGAGTGGTGACTCAGGGAGGAGTTAGAACTTATCCCATAGTTACTCCAGTCCAAAGCATTCTCTGGTTGTGAATCAGATTTCAGGTTTATGTGATCCAAAGCCTGAATTCAGTGCTGTATGAATCTCTTGTTTTGTACTAAGTTAGCAAGACAGAAAAGGCTCCATATTTATGAGTATGATTTCTCATGCCAAGTGTTTTTCCCCATCCCTATTCATCAAGTAAGAATATTCATTTTGTGCAGAGTCAGCAACAACATTTTCCCTTATAAACAGGGCTTGCTGCCATTAAATACATTTTCACTTAATTCTTGAAAAGGAAGAAATCACTAACATTAGGTAAAGTACTTGTCAATTTCAAGTTATGGAGTTGTCTTCCTGTTCTTACTCCAGACAGTGTAAAGCAGGATTTGGTAACTTTTCAGAAGTGATATGTCATTCGCATTCTTACTTTGATGCTTCTAGGACTTGTGGTTTCACTAGTCTGGGCACTGATCTCCACCAAAGCAGATAGAAAACTCTTAAGAGATGGTTGTTAAGAAGCAGATGGAAAAATTTTGGAATGGTGATGGACCTAGAGTCAGAAATATGTGATTTCAAAACCAGCCTTAGGAGCTTATTGTAGGCTTTGTGACGCTGGACAAGCTACTTAATCTGTGCCTGACTCAGTTTTCCCCATCAGTAAAATGGGTGCAATAGTAGCACTTCCAACCCAGGGTTGTTGTAATACATTTCCAGCTTCCCAAATTATTGGAGATATTTCCTTTTTTTTTTTTTTTTTGGTGTGGAGAATTGAAATGTAATTGTATTTTAGGCATCTGTCTATTTACATTGAGACCTGGAAAGCACAGATAGAAAGCTAAAAAGAAACTGGGGTTAAAAAAAACAACTAGACAATGGCAATGATGTAGTGGAGAGAACTTTGGATTTGGAGTCAAAGGATTTGACTGTTGCTTACTTTTCAGCATGTTCCCTGGGCAAATTATTTTATCTCTCCAGCCTCAGTTTCCACATTTGAAAAATAATGGGGTCAAAGTATTCATTCTTATGGCTTCTTTTGACTCCATGCCCCATGATCCTATCAACCTATAAGTCTAAAAGTATGAAAACAGGAATGACCCCAGGGATTTGACCATAATGGGGTAGCCATGACATGGTCCCCAGTTCTGGATCTGGAATGCTTTTTTCTGTTGTTTCCCTTTCAGATATTTAGATAGCTCTATGTGTGCAATTCTCAATGGAATCTTTGTATTCTTAACTTTTTTTGTGAGAGAAAGAGCTAGTACCAGTTAAAACCTTTTTTTTTTTTTTTTGCTAAGGCAATTGGGATTAAGTGACTTGCCCAGGGTCACACTGCCAGGAAGTGTTAAGTGTCTGAGACCAGATTTTAACTCAAGTCCTCCTGACTTCAGGGCTGGTACTCTATTCACTGTGCCACCTAGCTGCCCCTAAAACCATTTCTAATATCACCTTTGGTATGAGTGCTCAAAGTTGATAATCCCTGATGAACGCTTGCATGTCTCTCAATAAAGTTATAGATGAAAGGTATATTATCACTGATTATGAATATGGCTGTAACCAGAGTGGGAGAAATAGGATTTCCGCCCCCCCAATGCTAAATTTTGAAGTTACTAAAAGTATTTCAGTCCTTTTGCAGCTTCAGAAATAATAGATGATAGTTCCTAGTTAGCAAGAAAACTTAATTACTATAGATAGGAAGTTAACAGAAGGACCACCATGGAGGCAGGATGGCTACACTCCAGGTGAGCTCCACCCAAGTCTGGTAAATCCCTCTCTTTTCCACTACCCCATTCTTGATCCTTTGCTTCTCCTTCCCTGCCCTGAACCAAGCATCAGCCTTGATTGAGTGTCATGGCTTAAAAAGTTGATTTAAAGATTATTATTATTATTATTATTATTATTATTATTTTGCCACTAGCTCTAGTCATGCTTTGTGCTGCTCCAGGTGCACAACTTAATAGTTATGGCTTTGATTTTGAGACAAGCCTCTTCTTGTATATAATTGCCCATCACTGGAGAATGGTACAGCGTCGAAAGGAGAACGGAAACATTTCACTAATGACAAAATCATATATTCATTCTTAAGACTTTTCCAGATGCTTATTTTACATGATTGTGGTTGAGAAGAAGAGACAGCTGGGGCAGGAAAAGTTCAGAAACTCGGAGATCTGGCTGAGGCAAATAGCTTCTCTGTCCAAGAGAGACATGACATGTAGTCCATCAAGCTGATGGCTGCCTGGAGATCACAGCTTCGGAGCAATCCCTCTTCACACTTGCCTTGTGGGGCGTATGACAAACAGTAGTGAATGATTAGCAATTATTGACATTTGTCAACTCCCCAGTTCTCTAGCCGGAAAAGGGGAAATGGCAGCAATCATGCCCAATTTAGGCTCCTGTGACGTCAGGATTTTCGTGGACTCACACGGACATCAGAAGCAATTGGAAAAGGCTTGCAGATGTTTAGCCAGCTATGACACTGATGCTGCCAGGGCTGCACATGGATCAACCAACGATTAAGATATCAAAAGCGATCACCGGAGCTTACTGACAGTGGGCTCAATTGTTTGCACCTGTTTCCCCCTGCATTACACACAGGTCTGGAATGGATTACCCCAATTGTGCTCAACACATTTCACCTTTCCTCACTGTGACGTATCCCAGCAGCATCTCGGCTAAAGATCACGCAGTCCTCCTGAGTAAGCATCCACGGGAGGAAAGAAGCCGTTATACTTTTGGTTTTACCTAGAGCTTCCAACCAAAAGCAAAAAACGGAGAGCTGGAATCTGAAAGTTCTAGGTTCTAATTCTTCTTCTGACGAAGTTGCCTCATCTGTAAAGATGGGGATAATAATATTTGTAGTGTCTCCTTGAAGCTGTTGTGATGCTCAAATGGAAATATTTTATTTACGAACAAATGCATTTACAAAGGGTATGAAAGTGTGGTGGATAGAATGTTGGACTTGAAAGTTCAAATGCTGCTTTTAAAACTTATTAGTTGAAATATATAGTATATTATAACTATACTCTAATAATAACTATTAGTTGAGTTTTTTTACTTCTCTGAAATTTAGTTTCCTTATCTGTAAAACCGGGATAATATCTACAATTCCTACCTCAGATTATTATGAATCTGAAAGTAGATGATATAGAGAGACAGTGACATTTAGTAGATAGAATTTGAACCCCCAAACCCAGTTTTCTATCTCTGACACTTAGTCAAGTGAACCTGGGAAGGCATTTAACTTCCATGTGCCTGAGGCAACTTCCTAGTAATTAGTAAGTCACAGGCAGTTTGTGATCTGGATTGTTGGAGAATTCAACTTAATTCAATAAACTTTTATTAAGTGCCTGCTATGTGCTAGGCATTGTTGAGTGTTGGGGATGGATACAAAAATCTATCTTCAAGGAGCTTCCAATCTAATAAAGGAAACAATATGCAAATATATACAAAGTGATATATTGGATAAATAGGAAATAATTAACAGAAGAAAGGCATTGGAATCCACAGGGATTGGGGTTTCCAGGAAAAAGGTGGGATTTTAATGGAAATTTAAGGGAAGCCAGGGAGGGTAGTCATTGGAGTGGAGGAGGGAGAGTATTCCAGGCATAGGCGACAGCCTGAGAGAATACCCAGAGCTGAGGGATGGGATTCCCATTCTAGGGCTTACTCGTCTAACTACCTGTGGGTGACAGATGTATCCAATATTAATCAATATTAACTCAGTGAGTCTCAGTTTCTTTACTGGTAAAATGAATTAATTGGATTGTAATGATGTCTAAGGTCTTCTTAGATTTGGAATTAGAAGTTTTCAGGGTCCACCTTGTCCAACACCCTCATTTTGAAGATGATAAAAATGAGTTTCAGGGAGTAAGCAATCGAAATAGAATTTTAAGTAAGGTCCTATGATAATAATAATCTTCAATTATCCCTCCCCTTCTTGACTAAGCTCCTTAAGAAAGCTACTTATGCAACAAGCTTCTTCTATTCCCTCACCTCTCACTCACTTCTAAACTCTTTGTTATGGACTTGTGATCTCATCATTTAATTTAAGCTGCCCTGACATGACTCAGGGCGAATAATTTAACCTCTGTTTGCTTATCTGTAAAGTGAGATTAAGTATATTGACACATGACATATATGCACATATGTATACATATATATGTGTGTATATAGACACAATATGTGTGTATGCAGGTATATGTAATAATATAAAATGAGGTGCCATTAGGCACCTACTTCCTAAGATTGTTGTGAGAATCAAATAATATAAATAATATAACAGTTGTAAAGCATTTAGCAGGTAGTAAGCACTATATAAATGTTAGCTATTATTATTACAAATGATCTCTTTTTAAAAAATTTTTTATTTTTTTCTGAGTTTAAGAAATAAAACAAGCATTTCCTTAACAATAGAATAGGAAAAAATGACTACATGTAAATTTATGAATCTATTATATACAAGTTGCTATTCTTTTTAAGTTATGATAAAGTTGTCATGTAACTTTTTTTTTATTTTACCTTTTATTACTTCTCTTCTCCTCCACCTCTGACCTAAAGATGATAACCATTAGACACAAATTTGGATATGTATATAAAACCACACTATACATAATACTGTTTTTCATTTTTTTCTCTGGATGCAGATACACATTTTTCTTCATGTCTTTGTAGTTAATTTAGGAATTTATCACATTGTGGTGTATATGATTGTGATGTCATACTATTGTTTTGTAAGAAATGATAAGCTCCATGATCTTATTACAACATGGATAGCCTTGTAAGAAATAACAAAGAACCAATGATCTCTTAATGGACTTTATTCTTATCCTTCTTCACCTCTGCAACCTTCAACACTGTCAATCACCAATTCCTCCTGGATATTATTTCCTCACAATTTTTTTTTTTTGACATTGCTTTCTCCTGGTTCTTTCCCTACATAATTTCTCTTTTGTTGAATGTTCATCCAGGTTGTGCCCACTGAATGTGTCTCCCAAGGTCTTATAGATTCTCTTCTGTCTTCTCTTTATATTATCTTGCTTGCTGATTTCATCAGCTCCTACAGATTCAATGATCATCTCCTTGCAGATTATTTCTAGATCTACAAATCCAGCTCTAACCTCTTTCCCAATCTCTGGTATCATGTTATCAGTTGCATTTTGGCATCTTCAATTGGATGTCTTGTAGACTTAAACTCAACATATCTTTGTTACCTTTCTCTTCAAACCTTCCACTCCATTTTTCTGATACTCTCAAGGCTACCAACATCCTCTCAGTCAATGAGGCTTGAAAACTCAGTGTTGGACTTGACTCCTTATTTTCACTCATCCTGTATATTCTTTTGTTGTCAAATCTTGTCATTTTTATGTCCACAACATATATGTGTATAGTTCTCCCCATTTATACAGCCAGAATTCTACCTCTTTGACAGACCTTATTATTATGTTATAATTATTTTTGTGAATCTTCTCTATTTTCTTCTGTTTATTGCTTCCACTTTCATTTTTAAGTGTCCTTGGAATAAATCTGCTTAGTTGAATATCTTAACAGTATTCTTTAAATTGGTTTTACTGCCCACTGCTTCTTTTTCTTTTTTAAGAAGATTATTGTTCATAATTATCTGTTCAGTCTTCTTTGCAAGATTTTACAAACTTATATTATAATCAAATATTTTTTTTGGCAGCTATCTCTTTGTTGGGAAAGTAAGATATATGATGATAAAGCCACTTTCTGGGCTTTTGTTTTCTGGGTGTCCTTGCGGCAATTAATTTTTGTGGGTTAAATTTCTAAATAAAATTATTATTGTCAGTGTCAATATCATTTCTGTTGTCCATTTCCCACTTTTGATGGTCAATTGCTTTTTACAGTAGGTCAGAGTTAATTTGTTTCAATTGTGCAACATATCTTTTTCTGATTGTTATTCTGTCTTTCTAAAAACTAATTATGGTTTTAGTTTTGATAAGTCAATGATATGTATATACACAGATATCTAATTTAGGGATGACTCTAGCATTAATAACAAGCTTTTTTTTTTCTCCTTTAACATACTATCTATTTCATCATAAGGTATAAGTTGGTAACTCTGACATAGTAAGGGATAGTAAAATTCTTACTTCAATACCTCTTCACAGTGTGGAAATAACCCTGCAGTTTCAAAGGCTGTGCCAGTAGGGTTTAAGCTCTGGCAGGTTCTACCATACTGGAAAGACTTCAAGTATGGGCCTGGCAGAAAATCAAATCTGCTTTCCAAGGAGCAACGTAGCTAAGTATGAAGTGATTCATTCCCAATGGAATAGCCAAATGGTGATTCATTTTCTTTCTTTCTTTCTTTTTTTTTGGGGGGGGGCAATGCAACCAATTAAAAAAGAAAAAAATCTTATTGCTTTGAGGTCCTTTCTACTTTTCTAATAATAATGACAGTATGGCAGGAAAGAATACAAAGAGAGGGCCAATAATTTCACAATAAACTTGAAATTGACTATTGATACTCTAAATGTAAAATTCTTGGCCAATGACCAACTCATAGATGTCTTGCCACAAGACATGAGTCATATCAATCTTGACATTCTTACTATAAAAGAAACCAGAAGAAAGAAGGAAGTTGCAATGAAACTGAGGGACATGTCATAGGTATTCCTTAGAGAAGGAAGAAAAAGTATAAAATATTATTTGAGTGATTTTTATTCTATATTTAAAGATAACATGCTATTACTTTATATATATGTGTGTCATTATTTACTGTAATACTAATTGTCTTTGCAAAAAGAACATCATTAACATATAGAATATGCATTAATATTGGTAACTAAAAATGGCAAATATAAAGAAATTCCACAAAGAACTTAATAAGTTCCTCCAAATGAAATCAACAGAAATTCTGATACCTGAAGAATTCAATGTAAAATAGGGTAAAGGAGAGAATAGAGAGAAATAGTTGGGAAAATGTGGTTCAGGAAGGGCAGCTAAGTGGCACAGTGGATAGAGTTTTAGGGCTGGAGTCAGGAAGATTAATCTTCCTGAGTTCAAATCTGTTCTCAGGTGCTCACTAGCTGTGTGACCCTGATTAAGTCACTTAATCCTACATGCCTTAGTTTCCTAATGTATAAAATGAGTTGGAGAAGAAAATGGCAAACCACTTCAATATCTTTGCCAAGAAAATCCCAAAGAGGATCACAAAGAGTGAGACATGATTGACTTGATTCAACAACATGGTTCAGGGAGAAGGGATAAGAATGAAAAAAGAGTTATAGATTACACAGAAGCTCCCTGTCTCTGTATCATATACATTTTCTTCATAAGAGTTGGTAAGCACTGAAACACCAAATAATATATAGAAGCATGTTTCTTGTTTATGTACTCTATATGTATAGCCATATGAATTATCTAACTGATGCTGTAGGGGATATTAGGATCAACTTTTCTAAAAAAATTTTTTATTCCTTTCCAAGGGAGATTTTGATTCCTGTCTGTAGAGGAGCTGGAGAAAAGACCATGAGGCTGACCATTCTTTATTACTTGGGCTAGATTTGTATCTATCTGCTTCCTAAATATTGTTCATCTAAAAAAAAGATTTTTAGGTTTGAGTTGTTTCCATGATCACTGTCCTTTAAAGAGGAAAAGATGAAGTTTATATCTGAAGACTTGCTTCACTTCCAACTAGTTGCACAAAAGACCATAAAAAATAATAAATAACAAATAAACCCATTTATCTGAGCAGATAGTAAACAGAAATCAGAGAAGTTACATTGATTAGAATATATTAGACAATACATAGAGTGAATGTGCTCTCTTATTAGTTGTGAGATACCTCATTTCATCTGAAAAAGTCTTCAATCTCATCCAAGGGGAAAATTACACAAAGACATGTTGAAGTGCTGGCTGTTCTATATGTCAATTTCTTCCCAAAATCTTCTTTGTATTAATCTCTTTTTTTCTTTGTCTATTTGTCTGTCTCTCAGCAATATCAACTAGTTCTATAACAAGTTATGACAGAAAAAGACAATCCAAAGATTGGATGCTCATAGTGACATTTTTCAAGTGAAGTAATGGGCGTAGTAATTCCCTTCCATCTGCTGATCCAGGAGTACATAGAATGTGGCACATCCTGGGGCAAATATTGCCATTAATTGTTTCCCTATTGAAGATGACAAAGGGCACTGGCCCTGGTAATACTTTTCCTTATAGTCTGCTGTCTAACTTGTCCTATAAATGTTGGTACCCAAGAAGATGGCTGTTGCTATATCCCAATGCTTAGAAACCAGTTAACTAAATGCCTGGAGCCCATTGTCTCTGAGAAATCTGTTGGGACAGGATAGTCACAAAGCATTGGCAAGTAGTACTTATGTCACACTTGCCATTAGAATAAATGATAGGCAAGTGAGTTTGCATGTATTCGGTGAGAAAATACATCTTTAATAAAAAATAAATTTAAGAACTCTTTTTGAGTATTTTCTATGTCCAAGGCATTTTTCTAGTTTGCAATGGTCATTTTTGCTTGGTATAGTTCAATTTTCAAAGGAAGTTTAACTGTAAAATCATAGATTTCAGAAGTGGGAATCAAAGTCAAACCTTGAGTTAGACCTATTTGATTTGCATTGAATAGGATAAGTGTTGTATGCTTAATGCTTAGCACAGTGCCTGATACATAGTGGATACTTAATAAATATTTATTTAATGATTGATGAGGAGTCCACAAAATTGTGATTTTACAAGTGTTTCACTTCCTTTAATCTAATATAAATTATCTTGAAGTATGTATACATCACTGTCCTAGAAGTTGAAGGGAAACAAAGAAGTAGGTCAAGTCAAATTGACAGACATTTATTAGGCATCTACTATATGCCAGGACTTTGCTAAATGCTGGGGATAAAAAGAAAGGCAAAAGATAACCACTGTTCTCTGAGAATTCAGTCTAACAAAATATTTCTTCTACCGAAAACACATACACTTAAAGGTCACACACACACAAAATCAAGATAGTATCAGAAAACAATTAAACAGCAATGTTGGGTAAAGAGTCCAATTGAGTGATACAAGCTGAAAGTTTTAGGAGTGACTTGAATTTTAGCATAGGTGTGTGTGTGTGTGGACAGGAGTAAGCCTGAACTGGTTCTTGAAGGCTGAATATAATATAGATAGGTGGAGAGGTGAGAGGAAAACATTAGGGTTACACAATGAATACAGCCTTGGAGTTATTATGGTTCCCTTTAAGAGATCCTGAGAGAATTTGGCAAGAATGGATGGTTCATATTGGGTGCATAAGAAAAAGAAGAAAAGATTGAACAAGTGTAGTGGGGACAGGTCATAGAGGAGCCAGGAAAGCTGGTAGAGGAGATTGGATTTCATCCTGAAGGCAATTGGGGATTTTTAGAAGTTCATGAACAATATGTCAAAATTAGGCATTTTTGTAATATTAGTATGGTCATAGGAATAAGAAAAAATGGTTAGTCTTGTTTTAAAGAGGAGGGCATAAATGGGGTATTTTAGATTTGAAGTCACTCTGAAATATTTTTACATGTGTGACTCCCCTTAGAATTCATGCATCCTATTTCATATTTGTAAAGTGGTGAAGACATCTATCCCTGGAGGTAATTAGGCCTAACATTTTCTGTGGAAGTTCCCATTTCTCCCCTCAGCTTTGTTACTTTTTTTCTTTCTTTATTCTAGCTAGTAAACTAGTTACTTATTTTGTCTATTATCCTATTAGTAGGGAGTTACTGTATTTGCTTCTCTCCACTCACCCCAACCTCCATCATGACTTCTTCCCTTCTCTCCTTTTTTCTCCTTCTTGGAGTCACAGTTTCTAGTCATACAAAATAGGCACTCCCTCACAGATGAAAGATAAATTAAAAAATGTGTCATTGCCTTACTACCAGATAGGGAGCAGAATTTTAGCTAGGAATCTTTGGTTTGTCTATGAATATATGGATTTGGGGGAATAGAATGAGTGATGGAAGTAAGTCTATTGTTAGAGACAGATCAGATAGGGATTGGTCTTGGGAGTCTTTACTGCTTTAATTTTCTCATAATTGCCCTGTAGAAAAATCATGTGAAAATTCAGATCATAATCCTAATCTCTAATCCCAAATGATAATCTGTAAACACTAACAGAGAAAAATGTTTTCAATATGAAAAATAATCAATTCCCAAATGTTTGTTATATTCCTGCTATGTACCAGGTTAAGTGTAGTTTTGGGTATATAAAACCCAAAGTGCCCTTTAGGTCCTGCCCTTTATTTAGCCTCTTCCTTTTAAGAGCTAATATTCAGTGAGGGAAACAGTATGTGTGTGTATCTGAACATCTTCAATCTACCTCTCTTTATCCTTTCCCTTTCCCCTCAACCCTTCCTTTCTGTGTTGTTAATTATACAGCCAACAGATGGTGGTAGGATGAGAGAGGGCAATGGTATGTACTGTCCTCTCTCCAAGAATGCACCTCCTCTTTTTTCTCTATAACTTTAGCTTTAGGAGTGGTTTGGGTATGTGCCCCCTTACTCCTGTTACTGTCTGTTATGCTACTATTAGAGACCATTCTCTTCTATCTTTTTTTGGGAAACTTCTTTTCCTTTAGCCATTATCAGATAATATTTGGGTTATTGATTGATTTCTTATTGGAAATTATTTGGCAGCTAACTGAGGATAAGAATGGGACTTAGCGTAGGAGCCTGGGAAGGATGGGATAAAATAGTGCCCAAGAGAAAGTACCATAGACCTTCTTCCCCTTTTCACCATTTCCCCCAAGCTTACTGTGATCATGCTACTTAAAATTATTTTTCGTGCTCTCTATGCCATTTGTGTCATTGATTATTGACCCCTACTTTAGTTTATTTAAATAATTTTTTTCTAGATGGACAATTCACCATGATTTGTGAAATAAAATTCTCTTTCTTACCCCAAATCCCTCTAAAGTGATATCAGGCTGTGTTAATGGAAGCATCATGTGCTAAACCAGAAAAGTAATTATTTCAAGCTACTTGGCACTCATCTTGCCTGAACATATTTCAACTGCTTTTAGTTTGGGATACCACATGTTGAAAAAGAGACAAATTAGAGCAAATACTGAGAGAGGCAACCAACATGATAAAATGTCTGGTTAAAGGTTGGTGGCATGGCTCAGGGGCTTGGTAATGGGTTATAAATCTTTTCTCTAGTCAGCACTTCATAGCCAGCACCGTTTATCTGATGGCTGTCAGCGCTGCTTATGTTCAGAGGCTGATGCAGAAAGGAATTGATGGTCTCAGTGAACAGTTCAGAATGTCTCAATAGCAAGAGATACCATGGTCAGCATCCGCCTTCACTGTTTCATAGAGAAAGCCGATGACTTAAGAAGTGCCAAGTCTAAATTGAATCCCTACCTCATCACATTTGGGCTGGCTTTGGTGCTAATTAGTCCTGATAGTGTCCACTCTTGTGGCTGAATGAAGATTTAGAAGAGGTTTTTCATTTAGATTTGGGTAAAATCTCTGCAATAGTTGAAGTATCTCTTGATGGTTTTATAATCCATTTAAAGTGACATCTTCTTTAGCAGTTCTACGCTGATGTCTACAAGTAAAGGTATAGCTGGGTAGGTAAATGATTTGTATCTTGGATTACTACACCTTTCTTCTGAAGAATTTAAAGTTCTTTTCAGTATTATAATAGCTATATTATAATAGCATTTATACAGAAAAAGGGCTTCACAAATATGATCTCATTTTTTCACTTTATATATATATATATGAAATATATATATTCACATTTTTCACCTCATTTTTTGGGAGGCAGGTACTATTATTACTCTCAAATGATTTGCTGAATGCCACCTATCTAATAAATATCTAAATCAGGATTGTACTTATTCTTCTTGACTCTAGGTCCAGTGCTCTACAAACAAAGTCATCTGTCTGCCTGTGATTTTACTAATTCCCATAGCCTCCCTGTGTGATGAAGGGAGAGAGAAGTTTTATTTTATGGGTAGAGAAAGGTCAATGAATTAAATGATTAACCTCAATAATGGGTCTGATATCAGAATCTTAGAATCATAGAATCATAGATCTAGAAGGATTAGGGATCTCAGAAGTCATTTAGTTCAACCCTCTAATTTTACTGTTGAAGAAACTGAGTCCAAGGGAAGTTGAGTTGACTCAGTCAACATCACACCAGTAATAAAGATCAGAGGCAGGATTTGGGTCTCAGGGAAAGCCTGTCCATTTTATTGCTGAAAAAATCATCTTTGTTCATAGACATTTATCTCTTTCCCTGGAAAATAATAATTTATGTCAAGCACTGAGTTCTGAGTGGGAAGGAAGAGGGGTTATATAGGAGGGGCTGTAAACTTCCTTCTTCTTTTATTGTTCTGACATACCTGGGCAGATAAAATCATTCTAGAGTGGCCAGAATGTTGAAGTCTCCTTCTCCTCCCTTGCCATCCTTTTGGCCTTCATCATCAGAAATAGTTGCTGCTAAATTTTCCAGGTTGTGATGTGGTGGGATGGAGGTGAGAGAAGTGAGGTAAGACATCTATCTGGTCAAAGAAGTCAGGGATAGACCCAAAGACAGTATTAGGAACCATTGGAATTCCATACTTTTTTAGCCCAGTTGTTCATTTGGCTAGTTGTTGATCAACAGTTGCCACCATAGAAGGAATATCTTGTTATGAACAATTAGTAATGTCATAAACCTACTATGTTTCAGCCACTGCATTATATACTGTTGATACAAAGAAAGGTGAAAAAAAAAACCCTAATCCCTGCTCTCAAAGAGCTCACAATCTAATGTGGAGTATGTGTGTATGTGTGTGTGTGAACAACAACATGCAAACAACTATGTACAAAAAGACTATTTACAGGATCAACTGGAATTCGTTTCAGGGTAAAGTGCTAAGATCAGGGGAGGACTGGCCTGGAAAGCCTTCCTATAGAAGGAGAGGTCAAAATTTAGGAAGTGGTGATGAGGAAGGAAACATTTCCCGGTATGGATGTTACTTTGGCTTTATTTTAGCTATGCAGGTAGAATCTGAAGGTCCTACTATGTTAGAAAGTCTATGGTGCTGGTAATTAAATATATGACTGCTGTTGCAGGGATCAGTGTGCTAGTTTTATAATGAGATAACAATTTTTTTTTCTCATAAAGCCTACCTATCTAAGATGGAAAGGGATATTGACCTGTTTTTAGTGGTGAGAATCCCTAAAGATGATTTTTGAAGTTTGAAGTAATTCTATACATTTTTTTTTTTTTTGCTGAGGCAATTGGGGTTAAGTGACTTGCCCAGGGTCACACAGCTGTTACATGTCTGAGACCAGATTTGAACTCAGGTCCTCCTGACTTCAGGGCTGGTGTTCTATCCACTGCGCCACCTAGCTGCCCCGTTTGAAGTAATTCTAAAGATATATATGTATTCTTGAAAATAGAATATAATTAAATTACAAATTAATGTGTCATCTAAGAGTCCAATGGGCTACTTGACAAAAGATTATATAGTTGGCTAGTAAGTAAGAATTACATATAAGATTGAAGAAGAAAGGTAAAGAAAGAAGGGAAGATAAAACCAGCTCATTGATCTGGAGGAAGAGGGGAAGAAGCAGAAAATAAAGGAAAAAGAACAGAAAAGAAGAGAGAAGGAGAAAGAAGCAGTGCTATGAAATGTTTTGTCTACTGCCAGTTTCTCTTGGAAAAACCAAAAAGTAGAGAGAGAAGAAGGTAGAGAAGGCAAAAGGATCAGACAAGAGTAGATGGCACAAGCTGTAACTTTTTAGAAATTGCAAGACATATAATACAACATATTTAAAATGAATCAATAAAAATGAAGTTGCCTTTTGTTTTTACTAGGATTTTAAAATTTCAAATTGTTATAATTTTGACGTAACATTTAAACATGAGAAAATGCAGTTAATTATTAATTTTTTTCAAATATACATGCAAACCATTTAACCTCTTATCATTAAAGAATAAACACTTTAAATGTTTTATCATAAGTTAAAATCGTACCTTATAAAACAAAGTTGCAAGCTGATTCATAAAAGTTTCATTGTAAAACAATCAATTTAGGAAAATAATGACTATGTAAAACTGCATAGTCATATTGTAAAAGCATAGAAGAAAGCTGTTATTCAGAATGTGCCTTCAATGAACATAGGATACATAAATTTGTTATGAATTACATTAAAATAAAATTATAGTTTAGTCTTAATATGGAATTAGCAGTTCTTTGATTAGGGTCTATTATATTTAGTAACTGACAGAATTTTGTATATTATTATTTTCTTTGAATTCACTGACTTTACAATGGAGGTTTATTTATTTATTTTTTAAATCATAATACCTTTTATTTTTCAAAATATATGCAAAGATAGTTTTCAATATCCACCCTTGCAAAACCTCGTTTTCCAAATTTTTCTTTCTCCCTCCCTCTCCCCTTTCCTAGACAGCAAACAATCCAATATAGATTGCACATGTGCAATTCTTCTAAACACAGTTACACACACACACACACACACACACACACACACACACACATGAAGTACTGTGCAAGAAAAATCAGATCAAAAGGGAAAAAATGAGAAAAAAAAAACCAAGTAACAAGCAACAATGACATTAAAGGTGAAAATACTGTTGTGATCCATATTCAGTCTCCATAAATCTCTTTCTGGATTCGAATGACTCTTTCCATCACAAGTCTATTGGAATTGCCTTGAATCACCGCATACAGTGAGGGTTTTTAAAAAATAGGCAAATGCTAACTGAAAAAGGAAAAAAAAACTCACTAAACTACATAGTCATAATGTAGGATATCTTCCAGGAATTGGTCATTTCTATTGGTTTCTCTATCTTTCTTTATTCCTCAGCTCCTAAAAACAATGACCCTTGGAGAGAGAAGGGAAGGGAAAGGAGAGAGAATGAAAATACGATTCCTATTGAAAAACTAGAGGGAAGGAGACCAATTGCATGTAACTAAGTGATGCAATGGACCTGGAGTTAGGAAATCTCATTCAAATTGGGCTGCAGACACTATTTGTGTGACACTGAGCAAGTTATTTAATTTCCATGTGCCTCAGTTTCCTCAACTGTAAAATGGAGATTAATCATAGCACCTACCTCCCAGGGTTGTAAGGATCAAATGAGATAATATTTCTAAAGTGCTCAGCATAGTGACTGCCACATAGTAGACATTATACAAAAATATCTTCTCTTCTATTCCAGGCCAGGGCTTCTTAAACTTTTTCTACTCAGGATGTCTTTCCACTTGAGAAATTTTTACATGACCCTGGGCATATAGGTACATAAAATAGGCATATAAATCAAACATTTGTTTATAATAAATTATAATTTTGTGACCCCATTCAGTTAAAGGACGTCATATGAAGTTTCATCCCACAGTTTAAGAAGTTTTGTTCCAAAACCATTGTTTTCTCTCCCAAGAAAGGAAAGATAGATGGGTCCTACTGTAGAGAAACAGAAATATAACTTCTGATCTGGCCACAAGAAAAGAACAACTTCCTTATGTTCTTACAACTTGCTTAGTCAGATCTATCAGGTTACCTCTTCTCTGGCCAGGGTCTTTATAGCCAGTTTCTCAGCTTCTCTGAGGGCTAGTATCAAAATCATACATTCTGCATTTGAAATGTGTAGGATTTGATGGTCACTGAGGGTGCTGTCCATTTTTAAGAGCTGAGTTGGATTTGAATGGAGAAGGTGTCAATCCCATTAACAACAAAGAGCTGCTATCTTCAGCCAGTTGGAGGTTTGTTCCTGCCTATTTTTCTGAATCTTACTATTCTGGTGGGAGTTCAGTTTGAATGTGCATTCTTAACACCCTTCTCTATAAGACACTTGAAAGCAGTGAAATATCCATGAATAATTATATTAGGAGCCTTCTAATAATGGTTTATATATGGGGAAATTTGAATCATTCAGAATATCAAAGTAAACAAAACCTGGTATTCTTTTCAGCAGAATTCATTTCCTTAATCTCTCTCACTTTGTGAAGCTGCTTTCATATCAAGAGAATAAAATTTTGGTACTTAGTTTAATTAGGAGACAAGATTTTTACCATGGCTTTTTATCTATGGACAAAGTTTTTTCTACAGGCAAAACTTCTTTGGTGACAATAACAGGGACAAGTTTTATGTTTGTTTTAAAAGCACACTTGGGGAAAAATGAGGTTGGGTATCTGTTTTTTAATTTGAAATATCTGATGTATGTGAAAAACACAGCCTCCAGTTGGATTTTGGGGGAATTACATGCAATATCTCTAGGTTCCTCTATTAAATGGATATTCTGTTGAAATGAAATGCCAGTATATACCTGGTACTTTTGGCAAGAGTAATGCCTTTCGTGCAGTTTTCCTGCCAATACCAACATCCCTTAATTACACTTATGAGACTGTGGAGGCTCACTTTGTTGACTGATTTACTCAGGCTCCATTTTTTTTCTTCTTCAGTAAGAAATCTGGTAAGCTTCAAAGTTAAGGCCTCCTTTAAAGCCCAACTGAAATCCCATTTTTTACACAGGGAGCCTTCCTCAACTCTCTTAATCACAGTGCCTTCTCCATCTCTCCCTCTCTCTTCTCTTCCCCTCCCCACCTTAATTATCTTCTATCTATCTTGTATATAGCTTTCTTTGTATATATTTGTTTATATGTTTTCTACCCTGTTAAATTTCAAGTTCCTTGAGAGCAAGTACTATTTTTTAATCTCTTTTTTTTGTGTTTCCAACCTTATCCTGATACTAGCATATTGTAGATGCTTAATAAATGTTAATTTATTGATTTGCTGACATGGTCAAATTTGTTTGTGTTTAAAAACAAGAGAATGTACACACAAAATCTTTATTCTAGACTCCAGAATGTTCCATCAGTTATTCCCTCATAATTCTATTTAAAAGATGATAAGATTTTTCCATTATATACTCCATACAATCAAATATCAATAGGAATCCCCAGGCCCTAGTTTCTACATGAGAAAACTAAAACATGGACAAAAGACATTTTTCTTACTGTAGCACATAAGAGTATTCATTTTGAAATCTGAAAACTCTGGATTCAACTCCTTCCTCAGATGCTATCTGTGTAATCGTGAGCAAGTCACAAACTCTCTTAACCTCAATTTTCTTCTCCGTAACATAGGAATAAAAATAGTGCTCCAGGGCTGTTTTCAGAATTAAAAAGTTACGTATGTAAAGGACTTTGCCAATCTTAAAGTCTTATTTGTCAGCAATTATTATTATTATCTTGTTCTGATTTTCTTTTGGTTGGGGTTCAGATAGAAAAGATTGTGATCATGCTATCATTTTTTTAGTCAATGTTCTACAGACTATTATGTTGGACATTTTTCAGTCAATAAACATTTATTAAATGACTAACTACTATGTATCAAGGTTTATGCTATGTGCTGGGGATACAAAAAAATACCAGTCTCTCCTTATAGCCTCTGCTCTTCAGGAGCTCATGGGGAAGACAAAAATGCAAAAAATGATAAATAATAAACTATATACAGGATAAATCAGGAATAATCAGCAGAGGGATGGCATCAGATTAAGAGGAATTGGGAAAGATTTCCTGTAGATGGTAGGTCTTTAGCTGAGACTTGAAGGAAGCTACCAGGCAGAGATAAAGAGGGAGAGCATTCTAAGCATGGGGAAAAAGCAGTGAAAATTTCCAGAGTTGGAGGTAGAGTGTCTTTTATAAAGGAAAAGTCAGGAGGCCAGTGTCACTGATCTAAGAGTCTTTGGAAAAGGAGGGTAAGGTATAAGAAGACAGCAATTATCTGTCTCGCTATCTGTCCCTCCCTCTGTCTTTGTCTTTCTGACTGTCTGTTTCTCCCTCTCTCTCCCTCTGTTTCTGTCTCGCTGACTCTGTTTTTTTGTCTTTCCCTCTCTTCCTCCCCATCTCTCTCTCTGTCTCTTTTTCTCTCTCTGTCTTTGTGTTTCTCTCCCTCTCTTTGTCTGTCTCTCTCTTTCCCTTTTTTCCTTCCTTCTTTCCTCCCTCCCTCCTTCCCTCTTTTTTTTTCTATCTCTCCCTTCCTCCCTCTTTCTGTCTTCCTCCCTCCTCTTTCTCTGTCTGTCTGTCTGTCTCTCCTGTGTTTTTGTGGTGGGGAGGGTGTCCAGATTATAAAGGGCTTTGAATGCCAAACAAATGTTTTTATATTCCTTCCTGCATTCTCAAACTCTATATTCCAACCAGATTGGTTTTCTTTCTGTTCATCTTACATGGTACTCCATCTCTTATGTTAAGACCTTGGATCTGATCTCCCCTCATTCCTAGAATGCATTTCTTCCTTTCCATCTCATAGCATTCTTATTTTCAACTGCTATTCATTATTCCCTTTCCCTCTAGTTCCTATATTTTCTCACATAAGTTTACTTTATTTTTAAAAATATATTATTTTTTCTGAACTTAAGAAATAAAACAAGTATTTCTGTAACATAAAATAGAAAAAAAGATGATTTTTCATGAAATTGCAAATCTATTATATACAATTTGCTATTTCTTTTTGTATATAGAATAAACTTATTATGTAACTTTCTTTTTTCTTTTTTTTCTTCTGGAAGTATTACTTATAGTCATATGAATCATGAGAAGTAAGAAATCATCACAATAGTTAGCATTTGCCTCCTATTTCTTTTCTTTTTTCTTCTCTTTTCTTCTTTTCCATCTTGACATAGGTCATCTCTACTTATTCATCATGTATTCCTTTCCCATCATTTGTAGGTGTTCTTCAAGTCTCTTTCTCCTTTAGGAGGAAATCAGCATTCTGCTTGGAACAGAAATAACAGTTACTTCGCTGTGGTGGAAACTACAATATATCACATTTGATGAAAGTCACTGATGCTAATAGTAATAAAAAAGATAATTACAATAATCATTATAGAGCACTTTAAATCTTGCAAAACACTTTATATATATCATCTGATCTTCACAATTTTTTTGTAGGATAGGTACTATTATACCCATTTTATAGATGAAGAAATTGGGACTGAGTGATTGAATGACTTTTGCCTAGTGTCACAGAGTTAGTAGGTAGAGATTTAGTTCCAATTTTAGGACTCCAAGTCTAGGACGCTATACTGTACACTAACTAACTGCTTAATGTCTCTTGTTCTCCATAATGGTTGGGAATTTCTAGCCTCTTTTCCTTAAATGATCTTGGGTAATTTTGTACCTTAAACTGGGTGGGAATTTATACATCAACTCTAAGTGTCTGTCAAAAGATTTTCCAATGTATCTTGTTTTCGTGAAGTACCAGAGCATGGATAATTAATCTTTTCAGTTTCTTTCATGTTAAGCTGATCATCATAAAACTTTTGAATAGGGCCAATCTGCAACCTATATGCCATCCTCCCAATTTCTTTAATTCTTCAGAGCAGTCATATCATACTGACTGAGGTGTTAATTTAATCATTGGTCAATAGGACCCAATTAGCCTTCATTTTAGGGTTTCTGCAAAGTCTTTATAGCTCCTCTAATAGCATTGGAGTATGTAAAAATCTCCTTCATATATTACTGTGTGGCAGTCTACTTTGCTGTTGTTCTTCCTACTCTCAGTGTAGATCAAAGAGATGATGTTTGAAAAAGAGAGTCATTTAATATAGCTTTTTAGCAACTAAGTTTATTTTTCTCAAACTAGATAGAATTTATTTGGGCACACTGGACACATAGAAATTCTATGTGTCCATAGAATTTCACAGATACCATGGATATCGAATTGTTAGAGGAAGATACAAATATTTGTTCTTTTATTTGTTATCTAAAGATGGGTTTCTATCTTTTAAGTGTAATATATATATTTCAAAAAAGTTAAGGCTATGAATAACAAAAAAATTACACCAAAAATAGAAATGAACATTCATTTTTTTTTTGCTGTGTTGGCAAGGGGATTAGAGAATGAAGTAACTGCTTTCTCAATTCAAGTGTTTAATTTCTGTTATTATTATTTTTTTAATTTGTGCAATTTGTTAGTGGTAACAACTTTCAAGTTTATCAACCAATATCAAATTCACACATCACAGTTTAGAAATTTAGATTAAGAATGTGAGAATGTACATTTCTGAATATAATCTATTGACCCAACGTGGGTGCTAACTTTTCTGTAAATTTTCTCATGAATTCAAAGCCATCTTTCTCTTCTTCCAAAAGAGTTATCAGGACTTTGTGGATAAAAAACTGAAATGAGATGCTCTTTCCTCAGTCTAACTAGCAAATACTTCTGCAGGCTTAATCACTAAACCCTGCACGGAAATAATAGTTGTCTCACAGTCAGGTCAGAAATGATAACTGATACCATGGAATCCTTCAGATAAGCTACCTGTATAATCAGGGGAAATAGTTGAAAGCCTAATAGAAGTCTTTGTGTTGGAGGACAGTGATTGAAGTTCAAAAGACTTAACAGAGGTCAAGTTGGCCATGTCAGGCATTTCCCCAAGTTTACTTCATTCAATTAACCTAAAACAATCTGCTCCTGTGAGAGAGTTCCTGGCTTCCCTTACTCAGAAAGAGGGGCCCAGGGCAAGGGTGGCTGCTTCTCTGTGTACTTTGTGGAATTCCTGGGTTCAGTCTGCAAGGATTGTTTTTCCTGTCATTTACCCTAGCACACAAAACAGGATTTTGTAAATTCAACCAATACATCTGAAATGGAGGAAATGAAAAACAACATCAGATACATAGAAAAGGATGGAAGGTTTGATCCTTTACAAGGTTTTCTTTAGTCCAAAAAAATGTGTCTACAATTCAAAATCAAGTTCTGGCTTTGGTTGTTTTGAAATGCAAAGTGCCCCTCACATACATGTGAGTTGGCTTTTTCTTGTTTAGTCTAGGTAATTATTGATAGTCTTAACCCAGACCCATCTGAGCCGTGGAAAGCAACTGAATTATGTGTTTTCCTAGGAGCTCAATGCATGCTTATGGTTGTAAGCTATTTGTTCCAGAAAGATATTAATGTATTATAGAACTACTTTCACTAACAGAAAGTCTTTATGGTTTATTAATGTCATGCTCTGTGTTTTTTTCTTGCTATACCTCTGATTTTTTCTCTGTGTAAATTTATCTTCTTATTTCTTAGATGGAATAATTATGTTACAAATTTCAGTTAACTCTGTGGAGGTCCAGCAGTGGTCCATTCCCTAACTGCAGCATGTGATCAGATTACAAGATAAATGGACATATGAGAGGTTCTGGCATGCTAGGTAATTATAGCATATAACTCTAGGAAACATACACATACATAAGGCATATGTGTCCTTAAATATATTTTCATATTAATATATAAATATATGTATATATGCATGCATATGCATATAAATATATACACTTAATTTTTAGAAACATTTTGGACAAAATTAGATTTTTAAAATTAAAATACATTTAAAAAACTTTACTCACTAATTATGTGCAAAAAGCACATCAACTTATGCTAATTCATTTCTATAAACTGCTCATTGCAACATAAGGAAATGAACACAAGTTCAATACCAACATTTTCCTGTTTTCAAAATCTCAAACATAACAAATGTGGACAGATGTTCTAATGAATCTGAACAAATGAGTCAGACTTTCCCTTGTGTCTAAACTGCTCAGTAGCAATAAGTCAGATGTTTAGGGAATTGTGTTAGCTACTGAAGTACCTTTAGTTCATGCTTGTGGGAGTAGATGAAAAGAGAATAGAGTCCTGAATGAATGAGTACATATGGCTTCACTTATTGAGAGGGAATGATGGAGAAGAATAATTGCTCATTATGGTACATTCATTATATTAATTAGGGCTTTTAAAAAAGTTTGCATGCTCATTATTTTTCCCCTATTGTCTTGTTATGACTTGGCTTCTTCAATATCTTCTTTATTATTTTCCCTTTTCATCTCAGCCAAGACACCATCTATTGTTGACTTGACTCTGAGACAGATGTGAGACAGATGTGTCCATGATGCCTTTTGTATCCTGAAGTTGGTCAGGGGAAGAGGGCAAGGTAGAGGAAGGTGGATGAAAATTTATTCCAAGAAAAGTAAACATTTGGATTTTGTATCTTATTTTGTACAAGATATTTTGTATAAGATACATAAACTACATGTACTTAAAATGGCCTAATTTACCTAGAACATCTTCTCTATAACTATTACCAAGGGCCTGGCATAGATTATTTAGTTGTTGGCCAATCAATTGTAGCAAATCACAGTTTTTTGATGATTTATTTAGTATTTTATTTTTCCCTAATTGCATGTAAAAATAGTTTTTAACATTCATTTTTAAAACTTTGGGTTTTAGATTCTCTCCTTTTCTCTATTCTTACTTCCCTCATTGAGAAGGCAAGCAATTAAATGTAGATTATACATGTGTAATCATGCAAAAGATATTTCCATATTAGTCATGTTGTGAAAGAAAACAGACAAAAAACTCAAGAAAAATAAAGAAAATAAGACAGTATGCTTCAATCTGTATTCAGACACAATCAGTTCTGTCTCTTGGAGATGGATAGCATTTTTCCTAAGTCCTTCAGAGTTGTTCCTAAGTCCTTCATTGTATTACTGAGAAAAACTAAGTCATTCATAGTTGATCATCTGTTACTTTATACAATAGTACATTTCACTTTGCATTAGCTCAAGGAAGTCTTTCCAGATTTTTCTAAGAGCATTCTGCTCATCATTTCTTTAAGTACAATAATATTCCATCACAATCACCACAATTTGTTCAGTCATTCCCCAATTAATAGATACTCTCTCAATTTATAATTCTTTGCCACCAGAAAAGAGCAGCTATAAATATTTTTGTACCTTTACTTTTTTTAAATTTCTTTTTTGAATATAGACCCACTGGTGGTATTGCTATGTCAGTTGCTAGGTATGTGTGATTTTATAGTGTTTTGGACATAGTTCCAAATTATAAAATAGTTGAATCAGGTCAAAATTCCACCAACAATATAATTATGTCTAATTTTCTCCACATCTCCAACATTTGTCATTTTCATTTTCTGTTCTATTACTCAAACTAATAAGTGATAGGTATAAGATAATACCTCAGAATTGTTTAAATATGTGTTTCTCCAATGATAGGGATTTAGAGCATTTTAAAATATGGCTCTATTTTCCAATTGATAAATAGTCAAAGGATATGAACAGACAATTTTCAGATGAAGAAATTGAAACTATTTGTAGTCATATGAAAAGGTGTTCTAAATCAATACTTATCAGAGAAATGTAAATTAAGACAATCTGAGATACCACTACATACCTGTCAGATTGGCTAAGATGACAGGAAAAGATAATGATAACTGTTGGAGGGGATGTGGGAAAACTGGGACACTGATACATTGTTGGTGGAACTGTGAACGGATCCAACCATTCTGGAGAGCAATTTGGAGCTATGCTCAAGAAGTTATCAAACTGTGCATACCCTTTGACCCAGCAGTGTTTCTATTGGGCCTATATCTCAAAGAGATCTTAGAGGAAGGAAAGGGCCCCACATGTGCAAAAATGCTTGTGGCAGCCCTTTTTGTAGTGGCAAGAAACTGGAAACTGAGTGGATGCCCATCAATTGGAGAATGGCTGAATAAATTATGGTATATGAATGTTATGGAATATTATTGTTCTGTAAGAAACAATCAACAGGATGATTTCAGAGAGACCTGGAGAGACTTGCATGAACTGATGCTGAGTGAAATGAGCAGAACCAAGAGATCATTATATACAACAACAAGATTCTATGATGATGGATTTTGATGGACATGGCTCTCTTCAACAATGAGATGTTTCAAACCACTTCCAATTGTTCAGTGATGAAAAGAGCCATCTACACCCAGAGTAAGGACCATGGAAACTGAGATGTTTCAAACCAGTTCCAATTGTTCAGTGATGAAAAGAGCCATCTACACCCAGAGAAAGGACCATGGGAACTGAGAGTGGACTACAACATAGTTTGGCTTTCTGTTTTCTTTCTGTTCTTGTTTGCTTGCATTTTGTTTTCTTTCTCAGTTTTTTTTCCTTGATCCAATTTTTCTTGTGCAACAAGATAACTGCATAATTATGTATACATATATTGGATTTAACATGTATTTTAACATATTTAACATGTATTGGACTACCTGCCATCTAGGGGAGGGGGTGGGGGAAAAGAGGGAAAATTATCAAAACAAAAGTTTTTCAAGGGTCAAAGTTGAAAAATTATCCATGCATATATATGTTTTGTAAATAAAAGGCTTTAATAAAAAATATGGCTCTAGATAACTTTGATTACTTCATCTAAAAACAAATACTTTTGCTCATTTATCAGTTGGAGAATGGTTCTTATTTTTATAAATTTGACTCAGTTCTTGATACATTTGAGAAGTGAGGCCTTTATCAAAGAAATTTACTTTAATTTTTTTTTTTTTTTGCTAATTGTATTTCCCTCAATCCTATTTTCCCTTCTGAGTATTCTATTCCTTTTCTTCTGTCATCTTGTCCCTCCTCAAAAGTATTTTGCTTCTGACTGACCCCTTCCTCAATCTTCCCTCTCTTTACTATCTTCCCGTCCTTTTTTTCACGAGGGTAAGATAGATTTCTGTATCCAATTGAGTGTGTATATTATTGCCTATTTGAACCAATTCCAACGAAATTAAAGTTTACTTATTCCTGCTCATTTCCTCCACTTTCCCCTCCACTGTAAAATTTTTTTCTTGCCTCTTTAATGTGAGACAATTTGTCTCATTTTACCTTTCCCTTTCTCTTTCTTCCAGTGCATTCTTCTCTCATTCTTTAATTCTATTTTTTAAAAGATATCATCCCTTCAAATTCAACTCACATTTGTGCCCTCTGTCTGTATATACTCCTTTCAATTGTCCTAATGAGTTATAAGTATCATCTTCCCATATAGGAATGTAAACAGTTTAATCTTATTAAGTCTCTTATGATTTCTCTTTCCTGGTTACCTTAATATGCCTCTCTTGAGTCTTGTATTTGAAAGTCACATTTTCTATTTAGCTCTGGTCTTTTCATCAAGAAAGCTTAAAAATCTTTTACTTCACCAAATGTCAGTTTTTCTCTCTGAAGAATTAGTTATATTCAGTTTTGTTTGGTAGGTGATTCTTAATTGTAATCCTTACCCCTTTGCCCTCCAGAATATCGTATTCCAAGTCCTCTGATCCTTTAATGTAGTAGCTGTGAAATCTTGTGTTATCCTGACTGTGGCACCACAATATATGAATTGCTTTTTTTTTGGCTGCTTGCTATATTTTCTCCCTGACCTGGGGGCTCTGGAATTTTGCTATAATAGTCCTGAGAATTTTCATCTTGGGATCTCTATCAGGAGGTGGTCGGTGGATTCTTTCAATTGCAATTATCCCCACTGCTTCTAGAATATCAGGACAATTTTCCTTGATAATTTCTTTAGGTTGTCCAATAATTTTTAAATTTTCTCTCTCTAGATCAGTTATTTTTCCAATAAGATTTTTCATATTGTTTTTGTTTTTATTGTTTCTTGATTTCTCATAAAGTCATTAGTTTCCATTTGTTCAATTATAATTAAAAAAATATTTTTTTTCAGTGAGCTTTTGTATCTTCTTTTCAATTTGGCCAATTCTACTTTTTAAGGAGATTTTTCCTTTAGGGAAATTTTGTGTCTCTTTTTTTTTTCATTTGACCATTTCTGCTTTTCACTGAAATTTTTTCCTAAATTTTTTGTACCCCTCTTTTCACTTGGCTTAAATGTTTTAAAGGTATTTTTTAAAGTAATTTTTTGTATCTCCTTTATCAAGCTGTTGACTCTTTATCATGATTTTCTTGCATACTCTCATTTCTCTTCTCAATTTTTCCTCTATCTCTCTTGATTTTCAAAATCTTTTTTGAGCCCTTCCATGGTCTGAGACCAATTCATTCTTTTCTTGGAGGACTTTATTATCTTTTTCTGAATGTTGCTGTGATCTCCCTTGTCACCATAGTAACTTTCTCTGGTCGAAATCTTTTTATGTTGTTTGCTTAGTTTATTTCTTGACTTTTAACTCTGTTCAAGTAAGGTTCTGCTTCCAGGAAAAGCACTGTCCCAAACTTCAGGAGTTTTGTGCAGCTGCTTTCAGAGGTACTTCTAGAGATGGGTAAGTTTACATTTCCACCAAGGTAATATGAACTAAGGAGAGATGTTTACTACTTTCCTGGTCTGTGCTCTGCTCTGTGAGTAGGACTACAAGCATTATCTTCTGCCCTGGAACTTTGGTGAGGATTCCTGCTTTACTGTGGCTGCTCTCTGGTGTGCTAGTGCTTCTCCTTGCCCTGGGACTGCCTCTCAAGACTGTAATTCAGATCTGAGTATGGGCAAAGCAACAGAGTCTTGTCTCAATACTGGCAGAGAAACCTCTGTAATACCCTTCTGATCAGTTGTTTGACCTCCTTACAATCTGTAGTTTGAGAGCTCTGGAAGATAATGCTGCTGTTTCTGATTCAGTGGCTCCCAAGGCCAGTTCCTGGTTTTCTGGGTCCTGGTCTATGCAGGGACAATCTTTGTGTTCCAATTTTCCTCTGTTGGGACAGACCTCTCTTGCTGATCTTTTAAGTAGTTTCTGGCTGGAAAATTATTTCACTCTATGCTTTTGTGGGTTCTATCACTCCAGGAATTATTTTATGGTATTATTTAAAAGTGTTCAAAGGAGTTTTGGGGGGAGCTTAGGCAAGACATTGCCTTTTCTCCACCATCATAGCTTCACCCCAAATCATAAATTTTTGTTGAAAATTACATCTTGAGGGTGAAGTTGTTCTCTGTATTTCTGTTTGGGAATGTGATATAGAGAACAGAGAGCTGTAGCTGTAGCCAAGAAGAGTTGGGTAGAAGTCCTGCCTCAGACATTGATGTGGTTCATGTTGATGTTACATGATGATAGTAACTTATATTGATATAGAACATTATATAATTCTTTTTATCTGATCTGCATGATATCCTTGAAAGGTAAAAACGACAAGTTATTATTGTTATTCCCATTTTATCCCTGAAGAAACTGAGGCTGAGAGAGGCTTTGATGTTTGAAAAAACATAAAAAAGGTAATCATGTGAAAGACAATTACAAACACACAAAGGTTATGTTTGCCATTACCTTACAAAAGAAAGGTGAAACCACTCTGAAAGTACATGAAAATAAGTCCTACAATGATGGCAGAAGAAGCTGCATTCCAATTAGAGGAATAATCTTGAATAACAATCAGTCAGTGTTCGATGATTTCCTATTGGGTAAATGTGGAAAGGCAGTAAAGCAATGCAGAAAATCAGTCTCTTGAGCTGCCTCAGGTTTCCCTATGTTTGAATTTTTTTGTCCATTTGCAAGCTTACAAAGCTGTGATATTTCTCTTTCAGAAACTCTCAGAGATTGGGTGTTTCATTTTCTATTAATGGTGGTCCCATTTGCTCAGATCTGTTCTGCCCATTGAGATGATGTAGTCTGGAGCTTGGAATCTTTCTCTTCCTTTGGTTGGCTTTTAAGGGGCCTCAGTTACTTATTAGCTATTTGATTCTGGATAAGTCACTTTATCTACCTGCCTTAGTTTTCTCATCTGTAAAATGGAAGTAATAATAACCTTGCAATGTTATTGTGAGGATTAAAAGAGAAAATATTTGTAAAGTATTTTGTAAAGCTTAAAGTGCTATATGTTGCTGGTGACTTGTTCAGTCATGTCTGTCTTTTTGTGAACTTGTAGACCATACTGTCCATGGGATTTTCTTGCCAAGAATACTAAAATGGTTTGTTATTTCCCTTCCCAGTTCATTTTACAAGTTAGGAAACTGAGGCAAAAAGAGTTAAGTGACTTGCCCAAGATCATACAGCTAGTAAGAGTCTGAGACTAGACTGAATTCAGGTCTTTTCTTTCTCCATGCCCAGCAATCTATACACTGGGCCACGCTGTTGCCTCCAAAATGCTATATAAATGCTACCTATCCTCCTCTTCTTCCTCATCTTCTTCTTCTTATTATTATTATAGGATCATAGAACTAGAGTTAGAATTTATTTTTGTTCCATTTCTGCATGAGTAAAATGAGTAAAATTTTTTTTTAATAAAGCTTTTTATTTGCAAAACATATGAGTGACCTTTCAACATTGACCTTTGCAAAAAAAACTTTTTTTTCCCAAGCTTTTCC
>JAJPUD010001589.1:303455-345757 GCA_023553655.1 Myrmecobius fasciatus
AATGCATGGAAATATTCACAGAAAGCGTTAAAATGCTGTGTTGTGGTTCACTCTCAGTTCCCACAGGCCTCTCTCTGGATGTATATGACTATCTTCATCGCAGCACAACTGGTTTGAATCACATCATTGTTGAAGAGAACCATGTCCATCAAAATTGATCATCGTATAGTCTTGTTGCTGTGTATAATGTTCTCCTGGTTCTGCTGATTTCACTCAGCATCAGTTCATGCAAGTCTCTCCAATCCTCTCTGAAATCCTCCTGTTGGTCATTTCTTACAGAACAATAATATTCCATAACATTCATATACCATAATTTATTCAGCCATTCTCCAATTGATGGGCATCTTTTCAATTTCCAGTTTCTTGCCACTACAAAAAGGGCTGCCACAAACATTTTTGCACATGTGGGTCCCTTTCCCTCCTTAAAAATCTCTTTGGGATATAGGCCCAGTAGAAACACTGCTGGGTCAAAGGGTATGCACTGTTTGATAACTCTTTGAGCATAGCTCCAAATTGCTCTCCAGAATGGTTGGATCCGTTCACAGTTCCACCAACAATGTATCAGTGTCCCAGTTTTCCCACATCCCCTCCAACAGCTATCATTATCATTTCCTGTCATTTTAGCCAATCTGACAGGTGTGTAGTGGTATCTCAGAGTTGTCTTAATTTGCATTTCTCTGATCAATAGTGACTTGGAGCACCTTTTCATGTGACCAGAAATAGTTTCAATTTCTTCGCCTGAAAATTGTCTGTTCATATCTTTTGACCATTTGTCAATTGGAGAATGGCTTGAATTCTTATATATTTGAGTCAGTTCTCTATATATTTTAGAAATGAGGCCTTTATCAGAACCTTTGGATGTAAAAATATTTTCCCAGTTTACTGCTACCCTTCTAATCTTGTCTGCATTCATTTTGTTTGTACAAAAACTTTTCAACTTGATATAGTCAAACTTATCTATTTTGTGATTAATGATGACCTCTAGTTCTTCTTTGGTCACAAATTCCTTCCCCCTCCACAGGTCTGAGAGGTAAACCATCCTACATTGTTCTAATTTGTTTATAATATCATTCTTTATGCCTAGATCATGAATCCATTTTGACCTTATCTTGGTATATGGTGTTAGGTGTGGGTCAATGCCTAATTTCTTCCATACTAGTTTCCAATTATCCCAGCAGTTTTTGTCAAATAGTGAGTTTTTATCCCAAAAACTGGGGTCTTTGGGTTTATCGAACACTAGATTACAATTGTCATTGAGTATTTTGTTCTGTGAACCTAACCTATTCCACTGATCTACTACTCTATTTCTTATCCAGTACCAAATGGTTTTGGTGACCACTGCTTTATAATATAGTTTTAGATCTGGTGCAGCTAGGCCACCCTCATTTGCATTTTTTTTCATTAATTCCCTTGAAATTCTTGACCTTTTGTTTTTCCAGATGAATTTTGTCGTTATTTTTTCTAGTTCAGTTAAATAATCTCTTGGGAGTTTGATTGGTATAGCACTAAATAGATAGATTAGTTTAGGTAGTATTGCTATCTTTATTATATTCGCTCAACCTATCCAAGAGCACTTGATGTTTTTCCAATTGTTTAGATCTGACTTTATTTGTGTGGAGAGTGTTTTGTAGTTTTGCTCATATAGATCCTGACTTTCCCTTGGCAGATATATTCCCAAATATTTTATACTATCGATAGTTATTTTGAATGGAATTTCTCTTTGTATCTCTTGCTGTTGCATTTTGTTGGTGATATATAAAAATGCTGATGATTTATGTGGATTTATTTTGTATCCTGCAACTTTGCTAAAGTTGTGGATTAATTCTAATAGTTTTTTAGTTGATTCTCTAGGGTTCTCTAAGTAGACCATCATATCATCTGCAAAGAGTGATAATTTGGTTTCCTCATGACCTACTCTAATTCCTTTAATCTCTTTTTCTTGTCTTATTGCCAAGGCTAGCATTTCTAATACAATATTGAACAGTAATGGTGATAGTGGACAACCTTGTTTCACCCCTGATCTTATTGGGAATGGTTCCAGTTTATCACCATTACATATGATGCGAGCTGATGGTTTTAAATAGATGCTACCGACTATTTTAAGGAAAAGTCCATTAATTCCTCTACTCTCTAATGTTTTTAATAGGAATGGATGTTGGATTTTATCAAATGCTTTTTCTGCATCTATTGAGATTATCATATGGTTTTTGTTAGTTTGGTTATTAATATAGTCAATTATGTTAATAGTTTTCCTAATATTGAACCATCCCTGCATTCCTGGTATAAATCCTACTTGGTCATGGTGTATTATTCTAGGAATGATTTTCTGTAATCTCTTTGCTAATATTTTATTTAAGATTTTTGCATCAATATTCATTAAGGAGATTGGTCTATAATTTTGAGTAAAAATTTTTGATGAATAAAATAAAATAAAAAGATTGTATTAGATGACCTTTAAAATGATATCCAGGGATATGCATCTAGCAAAGATCTAAGTCAGGAGTGGAACTTGGGTCCTCTTGACTTCAAGTCTCTCACTCAATTTATCATACCAGACGATATCTCTGACCAGTGGATTTTTAAAAAAAAAATTAGATTTAAATTTTTTTCCAATTTGCAATAGTCTATGTTCTCTTCCTCCTATCCCCAAATGGAAAAAAAGACCCTTTGGAGGAAATAGACATAATTAAGGAAAACAATGTATACAGTGTCCAATTGTCCAAATTGTCCAAAGACATGTCTCATCCTGAACCCTGATCCTATCACATCTCTCTCAGGAGTGGGTAGCATGTGTCATCACTGATCTGCTGAGCTTGAGATTGGCCATTACATTGATAAATATTTTTCAGTCTTTCAAAGTTGCTTTAACAAGATCATTGTTATTATATAAAATGTTCTCATTTCACTCATTTCACAGATTTCTCTGAATAAATCATTTCTGATGATTAAAATAGCATTCCATTATATTTATTTACCATAATTTGTTCAGACATTCCTCAGTCTATGGGCATCACTGCTTTAAGTATTTTTTTTACATACAGATTATTTTTCTTTGATCTCTTTGGGGTATATCCCACCTCTAAACCTTCCCAAGATATCTTGGGATTTACTGACTAGATTTCTTTTTAAGGACAATGCCTTAAACCAAAACCAATGAGATTCTAATTGGCAACCAATAGGTCCCAGGCCATGCCCCATTCAGTCATTGTTTGGTACTGATTAATTCAAATTAAATATAAAAAACAATCATTTCTGCTTTGGCCAGAAACGTGAGGGTCTTCCCCTCCCAGTTTCATTTATTTATTTAGGTTTTTGGGTTTGTTTGTTTGTTTTGTGAAAGGATAGATTCTTTGCTTCAATTGCTAGTTAGCCTTAATCACTGAATGGGTGTAGTCTCAGATAAGCTGAGACCTGGTAAAGACCTTAGTTTAAAAAAGCCAAGGTCTCCCATTTCATCCAGGGCCATCTCCATTTGACCTAATCTATATCTTGTCAGTGGACAAATGAGGCAGGTGACCTTGCACAATCCTCCCTCACTTAAATCCAATTCACTTGCATGTCATGGTATCATCTCCCTGATGTCATGGTCTTTTTCAAGAATGAAGGTCGGACAATAACTCAAGTTGATCAGTGTTGATCAATGCAACCATTAGAGATGATACATGCTACCCACTCCTGACAGAGAGGTAAATAGTTTAGTAACATTTTGGATCATAATGCCAAATCACTTTACAGAAAGGCGGAGCCAAGTATTTATGCTTTTATGCTTATCCAAGAATGAGAATGTTTATGCTTTGAAGGAGCTTCTAATTTTTTTAAGAGTTCAGAAAATATTTATTTGTGTAGGTTTTAAAATCTCCTTTTAGCACATTATTTCACAAAAACATCGGAAAGAGAACGGTCATTTATTGGGTGTCTACTATATATCCATCAAGAGCATAGTAATGTGCTTATTTTCCCACAGCTTCTCCAACACTTGCTATTTTCTTCTTCTTCTTCTTTTTTTTTTGTCAACTTTGCTAATCTTGTAGTTGCTAGTTGGAACCTCAAAGTTATCTGTTTGCTTTTATCTAATTATAGTGATTTCTAACTTTTAAAATATGACTAATGATACCTTGTATTTCTCTTTAGAAAACTGACCACTTATATATATCATTTGACCACTTAACAACTGAATAATGTAAGCTTTGGTTTCTTATGGGTAAAATGGGGATAATAATATTAGCTTCCTCACAAGGCTGCTGTGAGGATCAAGTGAGAGAACATATATGAAATATTTTTCAAACCTTAAAAAATAAATATCAACTATTACTATGTTCTCTCAGGGAAATTATTAGCTAGGAGTTTCTGATTTATCCAAATCCATAATTGTGATCAACAGTTTTAAAGAACCAAAATAGTTATTTAGCAATATAGAGAAATGACAAAATTCCTTAACTATTTTTTAGCTTTGTATGGTGATTTCTGATTATGGCACTTAAGAACACAGGGAATATCACATCAAAGAATAGACCCAATTTCTCCCCAAAGTCATCATCACACGTGGATAGAGTTGGCCTTGGAATGAGGAAAATCTGTGTTCAAGTTCAACCTCAGATATGATTGACTTTATGATTTTTGGCAAGTCACTTAACCTCTCAGTAATAGCGGTAATGTTTTAAATCCATAGATTTAACATGATTAAGATTTTTTCATATTCAATTTATGGCAATTTGGCTACTGCTGTTCTAATGCCTAGGCCATCATCTTGGAGGAGAACATTAATTTCTGGAATAATATCTCTTTTTGGTGAGCGTTATTGTGGGAAACATTGGGCCATCACTCTATTAGCAAGGCTTTGAATATTGTTTTATTGACCTCCCAATGGCCAATGGCCTTGATAGAAGGACTTTCTCTAAACTGATAAAATCATAGATCTGAATTCTTTGTTAATTCTGATCAATCACCCTCATTCTAGATATTTCTGAAGATCTTTTTGTCCTGAGGATTAATTAGTCTGTTTTGCAACAATAATTTGCAGGTTCTTGGGATTGTTTTTCTTTTTCAACCACATTTTCCTTTGCACTTTAGTGCAATTGATTTTATTCCACTGGAGATCTTTGAAACATCTGACTTCCCTATACCAAGGATAACTATATTATGTCTAACAGTTATTGAGACATGCATTCTAAGAACTATACATTTTACATGTTTTCTTGGAGTGATATCAATTCTTTAAAGCCACAGAGTTGAAACACAACAAACGAGAACAATCAAACACTTGTATATGTTCTGAAATTCTACTGGAGGTACTGCAAAGAATTCAAAACCAACAAATAAAAATAATGAAGATAATAACCAGCTCTTATGTGATGCTTTAAAGTTTGCAATGTGCTTTATAAATGACATCTCATTTAATCATTTGATCCTCATAACAATCCTGTAAGATGTATGATATTATTATTATTAATTTTCAATTATGAATGAGAAGATAATCTAAGAGAGGCTAATTGACTTGTTCAGGGTGATGTGGTTAGGAAGTGTCTGAAATAGTATTCAAACACAGATCTCTTCCAAGGAACCACCTTGGTGCCTAAGAAATACAGTAATCTAGTTTTTTCTTCTCTGGCATTCCTCCTTCCTGTTCCCCCCTCCAACTGTGTAACCCAAGAACCTCTGAAGAATGAATCTCTTTGCCCATGTTTGTTTTATTGTCTTGTGAGCAGTCATTCCATGCGTTTTTTTCCAGAGGACATTGCCTTAGCTGCTTAATAGAGTGTTTTAGAAAAACCCAAGCTGCTCTCTTGACAGTCAGCTGTTTGGGAAATGCTATTCTCTAATTATACTTGGTCATAAGAGGCTTCCATAGAGAAACATCTATAGAAAGTTTGAAATAAAAGCAGAAACATTTTGGGCTATACTGTTTATGGTTTAGCATTTGGCTCTTGATGGGTTCTGATAAAAGAGGGACAATATTGGCTTCTAGAAGGGAAGTCTTTATGAGAGGAAAAGGGAATCTTAGATTTTCTTATATGACTTTACCATTTTCCTTCAATTATGAAAACATGATTATATGACTATGAAATATTCAAATGAATTAATATGAAATATGAAAATATGATTAGTCTACCAATTACTTTGGACAAGCACTGCAAATGAAAAATGAGCTCAACCTAAAATTGAATAGGAGGAGATTGGGATGGGTTGGATATGAAAAACAGTTCAGAATTTCCAATGAGTCCAAACTGAATATTGCTGCAAAAGCTCATCTATTTCATCACTAAGTGATGCTGTGTTTTTGCAAATTTTGGAACAGCATGAGCCTAGAAAAATGAAGATAATAAAATAATTCAAGGCATCATGGAAAAGCATCTTATGGACATAAAATGCTTGTGGTATACTGCCAAGAACAACTTGTGTTTGAAGAATGGTATAAAGGATGTAAGAGACAGCAGATGGACAGCCTAGGTGATTCATTGGTATCCCTGAAATAACTGAAAGAAAAAGAGGAAGGCCTCTGGTATAGTAGGTAGATCTTTCATGGAAGGTTTATGGAAAAACAAAGATGGGAATTTCAAAAGATGAGAATGTATGGAAGAGTTGAGAACTCCATCTGAGGAGGGAATATCTAAAACACTGAACAAGTCATGCATCCATTTGAGTATTTAATTATGAAAAAATTAGGCAGAAGGGGAGGAGGAGTGGAGGTGGTGATATTGATCTAATATACTTTGTATGTAGTCAATGATTATCTCAATGAATAGCTATTGATTTGAATGTTTCAATTAGCCAGAATTGCTATTATAGAGGAAGCTATAATCTTTTATGAGTTTATTGAATATTACTGTGCTACCTACTCTGAAGGGCATAAGAAAAAGCAAAAAACAAAAGTAAAGTACATCCTACTTCCCATATCTTTTATCCCTTTTCTCCCACCAACTTCCATGCATGGAATGTTTTGCCCCCTCCTCTCTGATTCATCTTTCTCTGGCTTCTTATGAGATCTAGAGCAAATCTTGTCTGTTAGTGCTTTCCCCTCCCATATTAATTTCCATATACTCTTTGTATATTTGTGTGTGCTTGTGTACTTAGTGGTTTTTAAAAAATTGTATGTGGATGCTATTTATTATTTTTCTTGTTATACTCAGACTCAGCACAATGCCTGGCAATTTTTTTTAATTGTGTCCAATTATATATGACCCTATGGCAATTGTTCATCATGTTTTCAAGGAAAAGATGTTGGGGTGCTTTGCCATTTCTTTCCCCACTGAGAGATTCTATCTCATTTTAGAGATAAGGAACTGAGGCAAATAAAAGTTAAATGACTTGTCTAGGACCACACAGCTAGTCTGAGACAAGATTTGGACTCAGATTTTCTTGACTCCAGGCCCAGAGTCCTATTCATTGGATCCCTAGCTGGTATATAGTAACCACCTTATGAATATTTGTTAGAAGAAGTTAGGTGTTTCTGTAAAAGAAGTGTTGCGCCTGGAGTTTGAGACCTGAGTTAAAATTTAACCTCAGATCCTTTCTAGTTTCTGACCAGCTGTGTGATTCTGGGCAGATCACTTAAATGCTGCCTGCCTCAGTTTCCTTAGCTGTAAAACAGGGATAATAATTGTAACCTTGTCTTCTAAATAGAACAAGGCAGAATATTCTGGGCAAGGGGAAAAGCATGGGCAAAGGTAGAAGAAATATGGCATGTGTTGGGAATCAATCTGAGTAAAATTGACTTAATTTTGGGGATAGAGAAAGATGTGGCTGAATATAAAGGCGGACATTCAGTATTTTCCAGGTGGCCTTTGAAAGGCTTAGCATCTAGGCAACAAGCTTAAAGGTACTTGATGGGGACCTTTTCCCTTTCGTCAGGCCAGGTTTATTATATTCATGCTACAGGCACCCAGCTAGGATATACAGCAGCCTCTGACTCTGAAAACCTCTGTCATTGTCCAGGATTACATTAAGCATATTGCATGTGGCCATCTCCCTGAGATGCACATGGGATTTGGGGCCTTGAAAAGATACAAAAGCCTCAACACAATAGACAGAGAATCAGCAGGTTCCTGCAATATGACTAATTTTTTTCCCCCTGACTGTTCAGTAACAGGTGGTATTTATCTAAGTGGACTGCCTAGGGCAGCTGGTTGATGGGTTCTTCCAGCTGGACGTCTTCTCTCCATTTAGCTCAACCACACCTGCTTCAGACGGCAAACAAGAGCCTTTCTCATCTTTAGTATGTACGTATGGGGGGTTGGGGATGTAGCTCAGCCCATTCATCTTCCAGCTGTAACGTTTCATGAAGTCTGAGGATCCCATCTGGTCTTGCACCAGAGGAAAAGAATTAGGTTTTAGGTTTAGATGTGGATCCCCCCTGACCCCCACTTTTTTTTTAGTGGTGGTTTTGTCCTGTTACGTCTCTATCTTTAACACAGCTATTTCATCATCTGTTGCTATCATAGGATCGAATTTATCTCCCATTAAAACTTCCTTTCCTTGAAGCAAGCACTGACATGAATATGCCTGCCCCTTCAAGCTTTTATTATCTTGAATTAAGAAATAGTAGAATAGTCTCATGAAAGATTAATCACTTCCTGTGAGAGTCTGGTACCTGCAGACAAGCAATTACTAAAATATGTCCAAAAAAGACAACAAGGAAGGATGGTAAAAGTGTATCGGCCAGGTATTTATTGTCAGGAAGGATACAGTACTTGTTTGGGTGCCAGGTTTTTTAGGGCCAAAATGAGCTCTCCTGAGTTAATGGATGATATTTTGTTTCAGACAAGAGTAGCAATGTTTTCTTTGTAATGATATCTAGGGCTTTGACTCTGTACAGGTATTTCTCTTGTGCTAACTGTACTTAGAGGCATATATCTTTATTTTTTTCTAAATTAAAACCCAAATGATTTAGACATGATTTTTAGAGTGTTTTCTGCTTGACATGTTGATTAATGATGGGTTTTGTGCCAATGAATGGGGTCTCAAGTGAATATTCTGTTGGGCAGGAACCTGAATGACAACTGATAAAAATTAAATGGGGGTGGTTTTCAGATGGAAATTTTTTTTTTGTTGGTGTTTGGGCATTTCAGTCACACCCAACTCTTTGTGACCCCATTTAGAGTTTCTTGTCAGAGAATGATTTGCCATTTCCTTCTCCAGCTTATTGTACAGATAAGGAAACTGAGGCAAACTGGGTTAAGTGACTTGTACAGGATTATACATCTAAGTAAGTGTTTAAGGCCAGATTTGAACTCAGGAAGGTGACTCTTCCTGACGGTAAACCCAATACTCTATTCACTGTGCCACCTGCATGTAGTTGATCAGTAAAGAGTGACCTAAGATAATAGATCTGGAAGGCATCTCTTACTCATCTAGTCCAACCTATTAATTTCTACAGATGAGGAAAATGAGACAGAAGGTCACAGAGGTAGCAAGTGGCAGAGCAAGATTTGAATTCATGTGACTCATAAAACTTATTATTTATTTATTAAACTTTGCCATGCCCCCTCCTTAAGGTTATTATTTTATTATATTAATTATATATTATATTATTATATCCCTCTTATTATTTCTAGAAATTCACTGATTCATCATTATTAAGTACTTACTGAAACACCAGGAGAGGTACAAAGGAAAAAAAAATAAAATTTACTGTAATATAATAAGAAGGCAGAATGGAAAGATGATGGATAGGAAGAAAAGAAGGAAGGAAAGAAGAAAGGAAGGAAGAAAACAAGCATTTGTGTTGGGGATACAAATATAAACCCAAAGAAAGATATTTTCTGTCCTCAGGGTATGTATATTCTAATGGAGAAATATAGCACACAAAAGGAAGTTATGGGAAGGAGTGAATGAGAGCACTCAATATTGGGGCATGATTTTGAAGTACAGAGGAAATCAGGGATAGGTCAGGGAGGAGATCAAGGTAGGCCAGCTATGTACTTTTCACAAGATGGCCCCAGTCAAAGAAATAGCATTTTAATAGAAATGTCATTTTTATTCTAGGATAAACATTTGGGAAGATATAGATGAGTGTTGCAAAGTATGGATAAGCATAAAGGAGTTGTGATCTTCATGGCTGAAGGAAGGACCCTCAGTAGGGATATATTTGAGTGTTGGAATAAGGCACATTTTACTAAAAAATTCTCAACATTCTCAAGTTTATATTCTAGTAAGGAAAAGGAAGATAAACATAGGGGAATAGAGGTAAATACATGTTATAGAACCATAGATCTTAAATCTGGAATGGACTTTAGAGATCCATGTAATCTAGCCTTAATTCTGTAGATGAGGAGTGTAAAATCGTGATATGGTGACTTGTTGACAATCACTTGTCCAAGGTCATGGGAAGTAAGTGATAGAGCTGAAATAGTCAAATCCACTGCCCATTCCACCATCTCTTGTCAACTCTCACTTAGAATATGATAAGTGCCAAAGAAAATGATTAAGTGCTATGAGATTGGGGGAAGAAGGAGAAGCCACTTACAACTGAGAGAATCAAGGGAGGCTTCAAATTCTTCACCTCATCTCTTCTTGTTTCCCTGCTGTGATAAAGGTCAGAGGAACATCCCCATTGAATTTCAGATTTTTTTCTTAGCCTTTGCCAAAGTTGTTTCCATATCCTCTTTCACCAGGAAAAGGCATCATGCACTGTTTTGTGAATTTTTTTCATTTGTATTTTGGTTAGTTTTAAGTCATATTTTAAGACATATTTGTGTCTTTTCTGTCCAGCTCTATGTTTTGAGGATAGGGATTAAAAATACTCCTTTTACCTCCTTGCTTCTTCTTCCCCAGCACAATTCATCTGAATTGATGACTCAGTGCAATTTTTCTCCACATAGTAGATAATCAATAATTAATCACTGATTTGATTTAAAAAAAAATAAAATAAAATCTGTGTAAAAAACTTGATCACTAGGGGCAGCTAGATGGTGCAGTGGATAGAGCACCAGCCCTGAAGTCAGGAAAACTGAGTTCAAATGTGATCTCAGACACTTAACATTCCCTAGCTGTGTGACCCTGGGCAAGTCACTTAACCCCAATTGCCTGGGGGGGGGGGACGATCAATGTTATTGAGTGGCTTGCCATCCTTAAATTGATCCTAGCTAATATGTAATCAATCAATTATGCACTTCCTCTTGGCCCTATCTAGGAGTGGGAGGTTATGCAGACCTTTTTGGGGACTGTAGTTAAGAACTCTTGATAAAAATGCTATTGATCCAGTAGGGTTACCTGATCTGAGTTAAGCAAACTGGAATGATAATAGTTTCCATAGTAATGAATTAGAGTCAAGCAGTAAAATTTTCTCTTTTTTTCTCCTCCCTCTCCCTCTCCCTCTCCCTCTCCCTCAGTTTCCTCATCTAAAAAATGGCTGAAGAAGGAAATAACAAACTATTGCCTAGAAAATCCCAAATGGGGTCATGAAGTCAGACACTATTGAAATGACTGAACAACATGAGATTCAGTTATGGACAGCTCCATGCTGATGGTGATGAGGATTATGATATGATTATGATGGTATTTTCTCCCATGGGAAAATACCATGACATCAAAAAATCAGCAGGCACTCATATTTGTTGTACTGGGTGACATGGAGCCATTGAAGAACAGAACCACAAGATATATAGAATATTGTCATGGATTCAAGGTATCTGCCTTCCCAAAATTCAGAATATTGGGGTGAAGTAGCATATCACGTACTATATAGAAGTAAAACCGCATGGTTAGACTAGGCTCTCTCCCCAAGGAGAAAGAAGGTGTATGTATGGAGATAGGTACTGATGAGGATGGAGCTCAGGGCTCAAAATTATGTGAGCTTGGTTAATACATAAAAGAAGCATATTGATAAATGTATCTTTTGTATGTTCTCAAATATGTCTTTATTAGAAGTATTTTGAATTTTTTGTCTGACCATGGACCATTTTTGCCTGAACCATAACACAACCACATCACTAAATTGGACTTACAACCTTAATGTCATCCTTGGTACTGTAGTTGATTGGGATGTATGAAGGTTCAGCCAGCACCTTTGGTGCGAGAACTTGTCAAACCTTTTTCAAGGCTATTTTCCATCTTTAATGTTTACCTGATTTACCTGACTCTCATCTTAAGTCCAAGAAGCTGTAGCATACAAGCTGTAGCAAACATTGTAGAGTGCTTAGAGGTTGGTCAACCATCAAAGACACTAAAGTCATCCATTGCATCCCTGGCCATCACCAGTCATTTTGACCTTTGTCTGCTTGAACTTTGAAGACACTGAAAGAGAGAACAAGGCGGATGACCCTAAGAATGGAATATTCTTCTTCCTCATCTTTGTCTATTAGCTTCACGATTTCCTTCAAAAATCAGCTCCAATCCAGTCTTCTTCCGAAAGTCTTCCTGGGTTCTTTCCACTCACTGCTTGTTCTTTTCCTCTGAGATTATTTTCCATTTATTTTGTATTTAGCTTATAGGCTGTTTACATAATGTCTCCCTCATTAAAATTGGGGTGCAATTCTGTTTCACTTAAATCCAATTCAATGTCTTAGAAATGGAAGGATGAACAAAAACACACTTGATAACTCTCTCTACTTCATACATCTCCTCTGTTGACAACTTTTACTTCTACCTTCACAGCATCTCTTATATATGTTCACTTTATTCCACTCCCAACCACCACCCTGGTGCAGGTTTTCACTCCCTCACCTCACACTTGGGCTATTACAATGATCTTTTCATTAGTCTCTTTGAAATTTATCTTCTATTCAGAAATCAAAATTATTTTTCCTAAAGTACAGATTGGACAATGTCACTCCCTTCCCAAATAAATTCCATTTACTGCTTATTGCTTCTAGTATCCAAAACCAAATATTTTTTGTATTGGCTTTTAAAACTGTTTATGATCTTGTCCATTTCTATCTTCCCAGTATCTTTACACTTATTCCCTTATGCTTATGCTATAATTCAGTGACTGGCCTTTTTATTGTTCTTTGAATGTAACCCTTCATTCTTAACTCTGTATCTCCCTTCCTAATTTATTCTTAAATTTCATAATATTGGGTGAAGTAGCACATCACCTAGTTCTGTCCATTATGTCCTTTTTCCAGGACCATCTTCCTTCATAACATGATTGCACTTGACGGGGATAGATTGCCTGGAATATATCCTGAGCACTCCTACTAGCCAGGAAATTCTGGCCTAGTGAGAGGATCATCATGATAAGTATTGATCTTAGGTGTTGGGTTGTAGTAGGATGTCTGACTTTCCCACATGTGAATTATTTGACCTCAGTGTTAGAATCCCCAAATTATAGCTTTGCCCATTTTATACAGGGGGTAACTAGGTGGTACAGTGGATAAAGTAGTAGGCCTAGAGTCAGGATGACTTGTCTTCCTGAGTTCAAATCTAGCCCGAGACATTTACTATTTGTGTGACCCTGGGCAAATCACTTAACCTTGTTTGCCTCAGTTTCCTCATCTGTAAAATGAGCTGGAGAAGGAAATGGCAAATCACTCCAAATATCTTTGGCAACAAAACTCCAAACAGAGTCACAAAGAACTGGATACAATTGAAAAATGACTAATCTCCAAAAAACTTTATGAAAAACTATATGCTAGGTGAAGAGATAGTTTATAGGACAAGGAGCTCAAAACTAGTAGGAGAAATGGCCAAAAATAAAAATAACAATATATAGTAAGTGTCTAAGAGAAGAGCCATGTGAGGTATAATGTCTAAAGATAATTTCTACTTGGTGAAATCACCAAAAATTTCTAGAAGAAGTGACATTTGTGTGGGGCCTCAAGGGGTAGATAAGATTTCAGTAGGTAAAGATGTTGAATACAAAGGGCATTTCAGGAGTAGGGGACAGTGTAAGCAAAGACAAGGAAGCATAGCATAGCAGGTAATCTTGTTTAGCTGAATCATATCATACCTGAAGCAGTCACATGAAATAAAATTGAAAAAGTAGGACATCGTAGGACATCATGCCAGATTGAGAAAGGAAGGACCTAGGAAACCAAGTTAAGGAATTCAGACTTTATTAGCAGAACCAGGAGAACATTGTACACAATAAGAGCAACAATGTGCAATGATCAATTATGAATAACTTAACTGTTCTCAGTAAATACAATGATCTGACACAATTCCAAAGGACTCATGATGGAAGGTTCTATCCATATTCAGAGAAAAAACTGATAGAGTTTGAATGCAGATCAAAACATACCTTTTTCTTTTTCTTTTTTTTTATTTTGATGTTTCTTCTTTCACAAGACTAAAATGAAAATAGATTTTACATGATTCAGTATGTATAACCTACATAAAACTGCTTGCTGTCTTAAGGATGGAAAGATAAAAAGAACATTTAGAACTCAAAACTTTAAAAAAAGAATGTTAAAAAAATAAAACAACTTTAAATCTAAAAAAAGGAGTTTGAACTTTATTTAGGTAGGAAGCCACTGAAAAAAGGAACTGTGTTTGCTTTGTATTCCCAGTGCTTAGCATATAATCAGTGTTTAATAAATGCATTCCGTTAGATTGATCAAATTTGGGCATAAGCAATATTGTTGAAGAATGAAGAAAATTTAAGCACCAACTGTGCTTATTGGTTGACTAAAAATGGTCTTTGATTTGTCAGATAAAATGCCATCTCAAACACAAACATGAAAAAGATATGTGTTTGTGTATTGTTGATTGAAGGATTTTTATTATAGGATCACAGATTTTGACTGGGAAAGATAGTTAAAAAGCCATTTAATCCAGGGCTTCTTAAACTTTTTCCACTCACAAACCCTTTTTTTTTTTTGCCTGAGAATTTTTTTGGTAACAACAGGTATATAGGTATGTAAAATTGGTATACATATCACAATTTATTGATAATATATCAGTTTTATGACCTTCACATTCAGCTATATGACCCCATGTGGGATTGTGACACAATTTAAGAAGCTTTGATCTAGTTCACCCAGATCATTTTACAGATGAGGAAACTGAGGTATCCCAGGGACGTTAGGTAAATTGCTTATGCTCATACAAGTAATAAATAGTAGAGTGGAATTCAGACAATTTCCATGACTCCAAATGCTACATTCATCTTACTGCATCATGTTTTAGAGTTCTTCTGAAAGTCTCTTCAATGAAAACTTTTGCAAAAAAAAAATTGAGTTTTAACCTGTTACAACAGTACTATCCTAAGGCTTTGGAATTTTCCTCAGTATCTTCAGTTTTTTCTCTGTAGCCTGAGTTTTCAAGGCTTATTACTACAGGTTTTTGTGGACATCATTTCATTAGGGTCCCAAGATCCCATTAATACCAATAATCCAAGTTAATACTTTCTCTGCAAGTGGATAGGGGTTACTGAGAAGTTAGGTGACTGGTCTAGAGTCTCACAGTCTCACAAAAGCAGGACATGAACTGAGGTATTCCTGACTTAGAAGTGAGTTCTTTATTTTCCAGGCCAGGCTATCTCTTTAACCTCATTCTCTATAATAAAACAACTAGCCTTAGAGCATTGAGAACAAGTATTCTGAGTTTCTGCCTAACTCACTAGTTAGGTATGTAATGGATTCCTCACTTTCAAAGAGCTTAAACTCTATATGGGATAAAGTATACACCCAGACATCACAATGTCATTGGTTCTCTTTAAGAATGAAGAAGGATGCCCTGAAGTCAGGAGGACCTGAGTTCAAATCTGGTCTCAGACACTTCCTAGCTGTGTGACCCTAGGCAAGTCACTTAACCCCAATTGCCTCAGCAAAAAGCAAAAAAAAAAAAAAAAGAATGAAGAAGGATGAACCATAATGATACATTTAAAGAAATAACCAATAATGCAAGACAGGTTATGATAAATGTTGAATGAATGATGCAGATGTAAAGAACTAAGAGGGGAGAGATCTGTTGGATGGGATGGGTAGGATTTGGATGTATGGAAAAGAGAAAACTTTGAGAGTATGTATGAGGCATAGTGTGATCAGATTCTGAGGTGGAAAACCACAAGACAAATTTGGGGACCAGTTTGACTAAAGTAAAGGGCTATTCTGAGACAGTGACATTTTTTTTCTGATCTGTTTAGAAAACAATCCATCCTCACAAGTCACAGTCACTCCTGGGCAAGTTAATGGAGACACCACATGTTAGGAGAGGGAATGTATTTCCTTAAGAAAACAAAGCCCCTAAATCTAGGTTGGAAACTGTGGCTAATTCAATTTGATTAAGGGATACTAGCCCCAGGGGCTTACTGTTAAGAAATCTCTGGGGGAGGAATTCAAGCTTTTTAGAAATTGGTTCAGATCTTAAAGTTAGAAGTGGAAGTGGGGACATTCTAATCTTTACAAACTTTTAAATGCTTTTTCTGTAAATCACCCATAGCAATCTGAAAAGACCATTCCTGCCATACTTTTCCTTTTCTCCAAGTAGAAAGACTGGGATATAATTGCTAATGTCCTATATTATCTGATCCTCTTGGGGAAGTGAAATCTCTCTTTGTCCCCACATCTGTCCAGTACTGAAAGCAGGCAGCTTACTTTCCTCCAATGAAACATTTCTTTTCTTCATTCAAGCTTGATTAGGAGCTCCTATGTTCCCTTTGGCCAAACACAGACTCATGGTTAATGGAAACATAACAAATGTTTGGAAAAGTATAATTAGGAAGAGTAAAACCGTCCCAAGAATGGTATGGAAATCAAATCAGGGTATTTGGTGAGAAAGGGATGTTGACTCAAAAAGAACAATGTCAGCCTAAAAAACACCGCCCCCACCCCAAGCCAATCCCAAACCTTTGTACTTTTAAATCTTGATTTCCGTCACCAAAAAGAACTTTATGGTTCTTTCAATCCATTTGGGTAATGTGCCTGTTGGGCAGTTATGTTTTCATTTATGACCCTATGTCACTCTGTGAAAGTTAAGAAAGTGTCTTAAGCAATTCCTCTTTGTTCCAATGGGAACCTACTAATTCTGCAGGGTATGGGGAAATTTTCCTAAGGCTGTCTCTTTGCTTCTGTGATAAATATCACTTTGCTGCTTGTTAAAAGGTGATAGTCTTTTGTAGTAAACAGGTAGTGATAATTTTATTTTTTCCACCCTACTCCCCAGCAATATTTCTATATGAATGGCTCTAATCTGGATTAAGAACCAAAGTGACTAGAATGGTTTGTGTTTTACAGTAGTGTTGGCATTAACCCCTTGCCTAAAGTCAGAAACTGAAAAATAGCATTCAGTTAGATCATTAACAGGCAGGGATTGAAGGATTGTTGGGGAAAGTCCTGTAGTGAAGGAGAGAGCATCCCTGTTGAGTAAAGGAAGCCATAGAAGTAGTTTTTTCCAGTGTTAAAAGATATTTCCCATCCACAGCCCTACCTTGGGATTTACTAGCCAATCCTACAATGCTTTTCTTTTAATTAATCATTTTTCAGTCATATCTGATACTTTATGACCCCATTTGGAATTTTCTTGGCAAAGATCCTGGAGATGCATTTCCTTCTCCAGTTCATTTTGTAGATGAGGAAATCGAGGCAAACAGTGATAATGGTTTTCCCACTCACAGCTAGGAAGGATGTGGAGCTGCATTAAAATTCAGGAAGATGAGTCTTCCTCACTCCTGGCCTAGCACTCTACCTACTGTACCACCTAACTACCCTTCTTTTAATCATATGTTTTCCAACTATTTAGATCACCAAAAAGTTTAAAAAGTTTCGGGGAGGAAAGGTGTTTTGTTGTTGTTGTTGATCTGCATAACATAGAGGAAAAGTGTGATAAAGTGTTGAGGATTCTGGACTGAAAGGGAGAGGACCTGAATTTGAAAGCTACTTGCTACTTGAGGTCAATGAGATGGCACAGTAGAGTGTTGGACCTGGAGTCAGAAGATTCATCTCCCAGATTCAAAATCTGGCTTCAGATACTTCCTAGTTGTGTGACCTTGGGCAAGTCACTTACCCTGTTTGCCTCAGTTTCCTCACCTGCAAAATGAGCTAGAAAAAAGCAAACCACTCCAGTATTTTTACTAAGAACACCACAAATGGGGTCATGGAATGTTGGACACAATTGAAAAGGAGAGTCATAGGACTGAAAAATGATAATTTAAATCTGCTACTAAATATCTGTGTGTTCTGATAGAATTCTTTAAGACTCAGTAAACTCTAAAGTCCTTTCCAGCACTAGATCCATTCCTCTAATTTATGTCCTTTGGGAATTTAGACTGTTAGCTACAATGGTCTAAAATGAAAATTCTCTTCTGTTCACCAGATTCTATTAATATTTAAAATAGATTGAATTACTATGTTAATTTATTTGAAAAAAAGGATATTCCTACAATTGTGAGAGGCAGGTTGGCACAATAGCTGCAGTTGGACACAAGGCCAGGGAAACTGCAGTTCATATTCAGTTTTTGACAAATATACCATGTGACCCTACGCAAGCCATTTAACTTCTTAGTGCATGAAAATATTAATTCATGGAAAAGTTCATGATTTGTTTTGGTGGAAGAAGTTTCCTTAACCAGAAATTCCCTGTACCAATAAAATCACATATCCAGTTCCTATCTCCGTTCTGGTACCAGTATCCACTTTATCTATATTGATTATTGAAGGATCACAAAAGACCTTTTAAGGAATCATTTAGATTATTGTGAGGATTACTATAGACTTCTTGTCAGTCTCTTACTTAATCATTAAGTTGGTTTACTGACTACTGAAGGAATACTTGGTGCTGTGCTAAGCATTTGACTTCCTATATATTCTCTGTCCAAGTCTTTGTTGGCAAAATGTGCTGAACCAAAGAAACGTCAGAATGGCAGAAAAGGCTCATAAAGCTATTTGTTTGCCAGAAAGCTCTTGCAAAACAATATGCTAAAAAAAGCAAGAAGGAATAAACAAAGACCATATGATTCCAACTCTTTTGGAATATATTTGGGTTAAAAAATTAAGAGCATGTTTGGCAAAAATAATGTTTTGTGTTCCTGATGTTAATTAAAATAATAACTTAAGAAGTGGACAATGGAGGCCAGTCCTGGTTTGGATCTAGACAAATTGCTCTTCTTTTTGCAAAAGTACTTTCTCTACCAACATTTTGTAACAAGTTAGTGCTTTGTGAATAATTGCTAATTCTTAATTCTCCAACTGCTGAATTTTCTGTCTCATAGATTTGGTGCTGGAAGAATACTTAAAGGTCATTTACTTTAATGTTTTTTTTTTTTTTTAAGATTAGGAAATGAATTCAAAGAAGTGAAGAGGCTGATTTAAGGTAATAAAAGTAGAAAGTGGCAAAATTAGGTTTTGAACTTCTGAGTTCACTTCCAGAAGAATTACTGTGGCAACACACTTTCACATGGCATTAACAGATCCTTGTGAAAGAGATTAGTTTAAAATAAAGTTATTGACAAGATGTTGGATTTGTAGTTAGCAGCTGTCACAGTCTATTCCCCAGTGAAAGCCATTGGAAATGTCAGAACATAAGAAGCACCATAGAAATGCAATATTTTAAAATTAAATTCTAATTAGAAAAATGGGATGATTTTGTTGCCACAGTGAATGCCATGTTCTGATTTTTTTGATTCTTTCCAGGAATGGGAAAAATATATTTAGTAAATTTATCCACTGGTTAAAATTACTTAATAACTAGCACACACTAGTTGCCACATAGACATATTCTTGAGAATTCATACTCGTCCATCTGTTTCTCTCTAAAAGAATAAGTGAAAAACAATTCTCACAGTTGCTTAAACTTTAAGGAAGTCAGGTATTTCAAATGTACATATACATTTGTGTCATGTATGATGTTTGAGTTTGTATTTCAGGCACAAATCAGGCAAAATTATGCTCCTCAGATAAGAGAATTTCATTTCCTAATCTGCCTAAATTTCTCACTAGAGAGCTATCCCCTAACCAGATCTTGAACTATGGAAAGATTTGTTACGTAAGTGTTAAAAAGAGAATAAATCCATCTTTATAAGTAAATGATATCCCAGCTCACATTGTAAAAATATAATCACCTGCTTTAAGGAAAAAAAACACACAACTGGTTTGCTCTAAAGAGAATGATGCCAAATGTGGGAAAATTAGATATAGCTACAAGAATAAATAAATTTGGTGCTATATTAGTACTGTAGTTATGAAGAAAAGATACATCAAGTGGAGTGGGTGAGAATATGATCCAATTTTCTCTTACAGCTGCAATTCCAACTATAGCCAGAGTTAGTTCTAGTATTAATCTTTGTGATACCAACATTCATTTTTAATGGATTATGATCCTTAGGACTTATATTACATCCCAGGGCAGAGGAAAGAATTTGTTTTCTTTCAAGTAGCAATTTAGGTCTATTGAGTGGCTAACTTTCAAGCAGAGAGACCATAACCTCATGTCAATAAAGTATCCTGGGGAGTTAAAGCTATCGGAGTTTTTACTTACCTTTCAAATCAGAGGAAATAGGATCTATGAAAGAGTTTAGAAAGGACAATCACACCTTGCTCCATTCAGTCAGTCAATAAACATTTATTGAGTACCTACTATGTGTCAGGCACTATGCTAAATGCATCACCTTACCCCCAATCCATAGACATTATGATTTTGTTTCTAGCAGCAGTGACTGTGAAAAATCACAACTTCCCCAAGCTTCAATTGTCTCATCTATAAAATAGGGTTAATAATTCTTGCAATTACTTCATAGAATTTTCTGATAAAAGCACCTTAAAAAGCCCAAGTACTTCAGCATTTAACTTTAAAACCTAAAGTATAATTTAAATGTAGCTTACTTCCCTCTTCTCAAAGTGAGCCCTGAAAAATCATACTTAGGTTCAAGATATACTTTGGAAGAGCCATGAATCTTCACCAGTGTTTTCCTTTTATGAAAGCATTTGTAAATAAAATTGACATAATAGTGCCTATTGTTGTTACAAGGCTGGTAGGAGAATCAAAAGAGATATGTTTACAGAAGCAGGGATGATCAGAGGAGTTCTTCAATAACCTTGAGTTGCTTACATGACAGTAACTCACTGTAGAGAGAAAATTGTGTTGATAATTTATGGGCTTTTGTAAGGCCAGAAATGAGTTTTCCACTTTGTTTATTGACTCCTAAGAGCCCTTTGTAGTATTTCAATTTTTCTGTAGAGTGAAATAAAGATTTTCCTGTTATCTGCTATGTATCTGTTACCTTGAGTGTTTACACAACTAGGGATCCTGTTGCTCAAATTTGTAGAGACTTGTATTTGATGATTTTCTTAGAGTAAACTCTGGGTAGAGGCATGATGAGCCAAAGAATGAGTAATATTTTTGGAATTCTTCAATTCCCTTGCTAGCAAAATAGAAATCAGTTCATGTAAACCTGGAATATGGAGTCTGGAATTTGTGTTACATTTAAAATTGTGGGCAAAATGCTTGGTATACCTTAAAGTTATATTAGCTCAGTGATTATTATTATTATTGTTGTTATTGCTATTATTGTTATCCTAATATTTAAGAACATAATTGCCTATTATGGTGTGGAAACATGCTTAAATCTCAACAAATACTTATTTAATATTTGGGAAATATTATACCAAGATTTCAATGTAGATTATACTTTGTCATCTCACCATTGTTTATGCTATTTTATCATTTTTCTCTAGTTATTCCTTGTATTTTAAATACCATCTGCTAAGATAGTGTAAAACTAGATAGTATGCTTTCAAAAACTCCATAAATCTTTTGCTTAAATGAAGGGAAAGTTAAGAGCATATATTGATAGTGTGAAAGACAGGTCTTTGGTGTAAGTGCAATGGCTAAGAATTACTGTTTGACAGGTTCTGATGGAGCTAGAAAATTAGATTAATCAATATAATCCAATTCTTTTTGCATCCTGTGAACATGTATTACTTGATAGTTAGGTGGCAGAGTGGATAGAATACTGGTTCTGGAGTCAGTAATACTTGGGTTCAAATTGGGTCTTAAGCATTTACCATCTGTGTGAACAAGTCACTTCACTTCTGCCTCAGTCTCCTCAACTGTAAAATAGGGATAATAATAGCATTTACTTCCCAGGGTTGTAAAATGGGGATGATAATTATAGTACTTACCTCCCAGGATTGTTGTGTAAATAGAATAATAATTGTAAAGTATCCAGTATACTGTCTAGCACATAGTAGGTACATAATACATATTTATTCCCCCTTTTATTTCAATGTGGGCAACCATACAGCTGCATCTCATATATATCTGTCCATCTTCTGTGAATTCTTTTTCACAGAGAAAAACTCTCTCCATAAATCTGTCACAGAGAAGCTAAGTATTATACAGTTTTTAGACCTTCTACAAATATTAACTTAATACTGGGGAAAATCTCATAGTATTACTTGGGATGAAAACTTAAAACTTTTCAACTTTTCAGCCTTGCAAGCTAAACCTGCAAAAGCAGAGTTGGATCTAGGAAAAGTACGTCTGTTCTCCTAAGCAAGGCAAAAACTTTAACTGATTCCTTTAAAAAAACTGCACAGGCTTAAAATAGAACCTATCAGAGCAAAGAAAAGCTAAATGATTTAGTAAATCCAGCAACCACTAATCCTTTTTTTTTTATCAAAGAAGTGATGAGATGATGGAACTATGTTTTAGCTTTTATAATGATTGTAGAGTAGTTAGTCTTCTATTGACTGTGTGAGAAGTCTGCATAAACAGACATCTTCACCCTGGCATTTTTGCTTGTTCTGGGGCTTTTTCAGAAATCTGGTTTGATTGTTAATCATTACTTTTTTTTTTAAATAGCATGGGAAATAGATGCTACTTTTTGTTTCTGTGCTAAATGTCTCAACTTGGATGAAAGTCCAAAACTGTAACCAGCAACACTACCCCCATCATTCTCACTCCTATCAAAGCTAGTCTTACTTCTAGGAGAGCAGAGAGCAATTCTATACTATGATCAGAGTGGGGTCTGGAAAGGAAAATGTCCAATAATCTCTCTTTTCTTAGTTTTCTGGTGGTACTTAGGATTCCCACACTATTCACGCCTTGGGGTGAAAGCATTAAAACTAGCACACTGTTAACCTGTAAAAGTGAAGGGATGAAATATTAGTCAATGTTCCCATTAGCATCTTTGTCATATGGTAGTTGATCCACCAAGATCTAGGTTTAACCCCCAAATTCTATGTTGGCCATGGAGCCTAGAACACATCCCATGCCATAGCTCTGACTTTTAGTTTCCTCATCTGTAAAATGATCCAGCAAGGAGGCTTGTGCATACAAGAGGAGATAATGTGTTGAAATTCTTTATAAAAGAGGGAAGTGCTATACAACTGCAAACCTTTATCCTCATTATTATGTAGTATTTTAATTTTTCTGTAGGGTGAAATGAAGATTTTCCTGTTATCTGCTATGTGTCTGTTACTTTGAGTTTTTATACAACTGGGGATCCTTTTGTTCAAATGTGTAGAAACTTGTATAGTTTATCAGAGCAGGTCCCAGTGAACTTCTGTTAAATTGGCAGTCAGGGGTCAATTCTAGGATGCTGGATACTCAGAAATGGGATTGAGACTGTGAGAAGAATTGGAATGGCACTGTTTCACAATTATGTCAATGGAGGACCTTGTTGATAATTTTTCCTTTCCTCTCTTCTCCACTGCCCTCCAGCGTGGGTTTTGGATCACAGAAAGTGAGTCTAGAAAAGAAGGAAACAACAGTTTAGACTCTGAAGTGAAATTTAAATCTATTAAGTTATTGACAATCAACATGTAAAATCTGCCAACTCTGCTAGTTGACCTTCATGGGATGCTTTATCCATAAAAACTGACTCTTTTCAGAGTCAGTGATATAGTGAATAGAGAACTGTCCTAGAAAACCTGAATTCAAATACTACGTGTCATATCCTGGCTATGTGATTCTGGACAAGTTACATAATCTTTCAGTACTCCCTACAACTCTGCTACTAAAAATTGTAGAGTAGCTGCCTTTTTGCATTGGTGGAGATTGCAAAGGCTATCTCATTAATTCAAGTCTTTCATTTTTCATTTTAGGAAATTAAGGTCCAAGGGAGTTTTATGACTTGCCCAAGTTTACACTTAACTCAGAGAGAAGATTTGAATCTAAATCTTTGGCTCCAGGGAGAGTCCTTTTTCTATTGGACTAAAGTAGAAGGAGGAATACTTTATCCTTAGGAAATCACACATCCAATCAATTCTCTCTCTGTCTCTGTCTCTTCCTCTGTTTCTGTCTCCATCTCTGTCTCTGTTTCTCTGTTTCTCTGTCTGTCTCTGTCTTTGTCTCTCTATCTCTGTCTCTGTCTCTCTGTTTCTCTGTTTCTCTCTGTCTTTGTCTCTCCATCTCTGTTTCCATCTCTTTCTGTCTCTGTCCCTCTTTCTCTGTCTCTCTGTCTCTGTCTCTTTTTCTGTTTCCTTCTCTCTATCTCTGTCTCCGTCTCTGTCTCTGTTTCTCTGTTTCTGTCTTTGTCTCTCCATCTCTGTTTACATCTCTGTCTCTGTCCCTCTGTCTCTGTCTCTCTGTCTCTTTATCTCTGTCTCCATCTCTGTCTGTCTGTCTCTGTCTTTGTTTCTCCATCTCTGTTTCCATCTCTTTCTGTCTCTGTCCCTCTCTCTCTGTCTCTGTCTCTATTTCTGTCTCTTTATCTCTGTCTCTGTCTCTTTCTCTGTCTGTGTCTTTCTCTATCTCTGTCTCCAGCTCTGTCTCTGTCTCTCTCTGTTTCTCTGTCTATCTCTGTCTCTCCATCTCTGTTTCCATCTCTTTCTGTCTCTGTCCCTCTCTCTCTGCCTCTCTCTATTTGACTGTCTTATCTATATCTATCGATCTGTTTGTCTCTCTCTCACACATAAATATACACACTGTTGCCGATACAATCCCATTGCACTATTCTACCTTAACAAGATCATCAGATTTAGACCTGAAGCCAATCTAGCCAAGTTAAGCCCAACTTCTTGTTTAAGTTAGGAAAAAATCTTAAATAGGGAAAAAAGTCTCAGAGGCATTTGAAAATTGCAATAGAATGCATGCACAAGCAAAATGTCACTTTACTTTTTTTTTTTGTCTCTGAGATAGTTTATTTTTATTTCACCCAGATTGTTGACTATTTTACTTGGCCATCTAAGACCTGTTTTGTAACAGATGCTCTGTGTTGTATATGTAGATATTAGGATATGTTTCAAATGATAATAAGGAGAGTTATGATTATTGTTATCTCCAATAACATGTAGGACATATGCTTCATTTCTTCTATTCCCCCAAGATTAAATTCTTTATTTGGAAGGTGGTAAAAACAGATTCAAAAGAAGGAGTTTTACATCATTTGTGACCTGATTGTTGCATGTCTCTGTTAAAGTACCCGGTGAAAGTTAATTGCTGTCTACTTGGAAAGCTCAGAACAGCAGATTTTGCCCCTGGCAAGATTATTTCACAAAAGCAGGAACAATAATCAGCCAGCCTGTCTCTCAGCCATTACCATGTCAGATGAAAGCTGGAAAATCTAAAATGAATTTAAAAGAGGCCCAAGTTCAAAATTAGTGCTTATGTCCTAAGCACAAGAGAAAAGAACACAAAACAGAGGGTTCTTAAAAAAACCCCTAAAAATCCATGTGTTATTTGGGAAGGGTGTGTTTTTGTTTTGAACCCTGATCTTCCAATAACCTGTTTAACTAAAATACCTGTATGCATTAGTTTTGACTCACCACACATTGCTCTTTCAGCAGAGGGACTTAACTTCCTGACCTGACATTTAATGTATTAATCCCAATTTTATCCCAATACCAAGACTCTGGGCTGTATTAAATCAATCCAGGTTAATTCAGAATTATGTCGCTCCCACCCAGAATCAATAGACCCACTGTTGGTGCTTTCTTGGGCTGACCACCCACTTTTGTGAGAATCTGCAGTGAATTAGAAAATCTGTCATTGCTGGAGGAGCTGAGCAGCTTGGATGTGGCATGTCATTTTCTCCAGTCTATACAATACCTACTCTTTGTCTCCTGGCTCTTAAACTAACCTGACATACCTTTTCTGGCTGGTCAATGAGATCTTTATTCTCTTGGAAGGAATGCTTTGCTCACCAGCATTATTAAGAAATTTCTGGACAATGTTTAGAGGGTACAGAATAATCCAAAGTTCTATTAAAAAGCCATCTGGGTAATTAATAGCACATTTGTTCTCAGCCTCCTCCCAATTTGTCCATTAGTGGAATAAAAGCTCAGGACAAAGGGTAATGTGGTTCAGTTATATTTTACAAGAATTCTTCAGGAAGTTGGAAACACATGATAGTTTTCCAAAGATACATATGTTTATGGGCTCTCAGAACAGCAAATAGGAAAATCCACAGGCTTTAAACTGGGGTTCTTTACTGTCATTATCTGTTTAATTTAAGAAACTGGGATGGAGCATTGACAGCCCCTTTCCTGGGAGAGACAAGTGTGTTGGAGAGGAGGAAAGAGGTAGATGGATTGGTATGTCCCCATCAAATTAAAAGTAAACAAAACAAATGAAATTGCTCCTGAGCTTTTTGTCATAACTTTACATTAAATGAAAAAAAAAGACTTTTATTTCATTTCACTTGATAGTTGGAGTTCTTCCTGAAATCTTTTTAATGTCTTTTTTGAAAGTTTTAGTTTAGGCTGCATACTTCTGCTGAAATTCTAAATAAACTAACTTTTCTCACTCACCTTTTCCTTTTTTCTATCTTGGTCTAAGCTTTACCTTTCTTTTCTTCTCTTTTCTTTCTTTCTCTCTCTTTCTCTGTCTGTCTCTCTGTCTCTCTTTCTTTCTTTCTTTCTTTCCTTCCAATGACAATTTTATGCATAAAAGGAAAAAGAATCCAACCTTTACAAACCCAAATGAGAACTTGCTGTGTTTTCACTTATTTAAGTTGTTTGTTTATTTTTTTTGGAAAGCAGTGGACAGCTAAACATTTATTCTTTCAGTTCTCAGTGGGTAGAGAAAAGTCATTTCTCTCTCCTTCCTTTATTATTATTTCCTTTTTCTTCAGCTTTAAATCATTTGTTGAGCCTCCACTTAATCTTTCAGAAAGTTAGAGAAAGGTACTAATGAGGAGAAAGAAGTTACAGATTGAGTGCTCTTCTGGATGAATTTATTTCAGATAGAGAAGAACATCTTCCCATGGTTATAACTTCCATTCTTTCTGTTGGTCACAGGGAGGACTACGGAGAGAAAAAATGGATGGCGAAAATCTAACCCCAATTTTGGACCAGCAACTGAAAGCCTATGCCATCCTGACAGGGAATCAGAAACATCTTCAAAGAACATTTCATTTTTTCCCTCAAAGGCTGCAGTGGGAGCTCAGGCCCTAATATAGGCCAAAGAAAATGAGTTGTTTATGTATTAATTTGTGCCTAAGTCTTTTTAAAACTTCACTGAGTTAGGAGGTCAGCATGAGAGTCTGCCAGGGCCCTGAATGAGCCCCAGTGCAGGCACAATAGGGTTTTTCTTGGACCAGGACACTGCTATCCCAGACTGATGAGAGAGTCACTGGGCCTCTACTGAGCAGAACAAATATTTGTGAGCACTTCACACAAGAATACCCTTGAGCTCATTGTATTTACATTGCAAATGCTCTGTACATAGCCAAGCAGTTATGAAGCCCAGGAATTGGCATTTGTTTGGAGTGTTCTAAATTCATGGAGGAGCTGGATTTAAGTTTTCCCAAGGGGAGGAAGAGAGTGTCAATGTCTTCCCCTTACAAAACAAAACAAAACAAACCACAAAAAATAGAAAACTTTGAGAACCCAACTGTGGTATCTGGTGTAGGATCTCTCTCTTTGGTCAGTGCAGGTAGAGAATCTGTCCTAAGATGAAAATCAAGTGCAGGCTTTGCTCAAAGCCTCTCTCTTGTCAGGTAAGGGTGATGGATCTCACCTGTATAACTTTGGGCAAGTCACTTAACCTTTTTAGGCCTCAGTTTCCCCATGTGTGAAACAAAGGAGTTGGGTCAGATGACTTTAGAGGTCTCTTCCAGTTCTAGATCTCTAACTAAGAATCACAGGGAAATTGTCAGTACCGTTTCTAAAAAAGCAAAGAGATGTATTTTTCTGGCTCATACAGACTGCTCCAAAGTTTGACCTGCATGTCTCTTTATCACCTCTGTAGAATTTTTCTCTCATTTTCATCTCTTGATTTTAATGCCCCATATATCATTAACAGCACTGGAAGATTATTCCTATAGAATTCTTATTTCCTAAAATAACCTCTAAAAACTTTCCATAGCTAGCAGGAGTCTTCCTGTGGCAGATTGGCATTAGATATTACAGTTGCTTGAATGCCTTATTTCCAATTTTACCTGTATATGTATTACAGATTAAAGTTGCTTGTACATTTCTCCCTCTAGAATGTGAGCTCTTTGAAAACAGGGACTGTGTTTTTGCCTTTCTTTGTATTGCTAGCATATTCTTTGGTTGTTATTGTTTATCTTTCATTCTCAAAGATGACCAGGACATCAGGAGGAGATGACATTCAAGTAAACTGGATTTGAGTGAAAAAGGACTGGGCAAAGACTCCAGCCTCACCTTTTCCTCCAGAGCTGGTGGCAAGATATAGATCAAGATGACTGGAGATGACCCTGGATGCAGTGGGAGACCTTGGCCTTTTTAAGCTAAGGTCTTAGTTTGAGGCATTTGGCTAGGTAAGGAAAAAAAAAAAAAAGCAAAGATTGGCCTTTTTTACTTGGTCTAAACAAATAAATAATCAAATAAATAAATGAATAAATCAACAAAAAAAACATTCCTTGGTATTTATTGGGATGAAATTTGGAAGGGACTGAATTTTTTCTCCCTTCAATACAAACCATAACAAAGTGATGGGTCTTACCTCATTTCATTCATGGAGAAGATCTTATTGAAAGACTGGAAGCAGAGAAGTTCTGATTGTAAGTTAGAGAACATTATTTTTGGTCAGTCTTATTTGTGCTAATACAAGCTATTTGAAAGAGCTCATATTTGGCTGGATTGCTACTCTGCATTGCTTTGTCCTTGAATGAAACAATTGTTTTATTAATTAATGAGGATGCTGGGTTGGAATGGGATTTGAGCATGACCTTTGTGCCTAACTGGAAAACATGATCTGATGTGTTGTTATCTGATTTTTCTAGCTTTTCTCCCACAAGTTCAGCATGATTTAGTGAGGGTCATACAAAATCTCCTACAAACATAGTGGTCATTTGCATTCCAAATGCGTGCATTTGGTAAAAGCCACAGGAAAAATCTTCCTAATCAGTCTCACATTTATAACCATATAGCACATTGCCTCCGTGTTGTACTTGGGTCCCTACTGTGCCATTGAGAAGATTTAAGAAATTATCTTCAGAATTTTTTTCCTCCTTACACCAACATATTCCTCTTCCAAACTTTTCTATTTCTACTTCACAAAATTCTTGACTGTTTCTCTTTCTTATTATTCACATTTTTTCTGCCTAAGTTCAAGTTGCCATCATTTCTTTCTTTGACTGTTGCAATAGCCTTCTAATAACTATTATCTTTTTATGACTCTCCTTTTTCCTATCTCTCCACCAACCGTCCTAGAGAACAGATATGACCATGTCACTCTTATACTCCATAAACTCTAGTGGTTCCTTATATCTCAAGCATCAAATACAATTTCCAATTTTTAGGATTATAACCCTTCACAACCTGGCTCCAACCTACCTTTCCAATCTATATATCATTCTCCTTCATCCTGTCTACAATTCAGTCAAACCTCTTACTCATTCACCATTTTCTTTCTCCAGTCTGCTGCACTGACTTTTCCTCAAACCTAGAAATATATTCCTTCCTCAGCCTTGCTTCTAACAATTCCTAATTTTCTTCAGAACTCAATAGCCACCACATGAAACTTTTTCTGTTAGCCCCAAATACTGATTACAGTCTCCATTACATTAATATATATATTGCATGCACTTTTATATGGGAATGTTGTCTACATGGATTCAATGTAAGCTCCTTGAGGGAATGATTGTTCCATTTTAGCCTTTGTCTTCCTATTGTCTAGCACATGATTGGCACTAATTGTCTTGTTGATTGATTCCTAGATCTGTAATTAGAAGGCAGGTTGTGATACTAACCATATCATCTAGTCTTTTATGGTTCAAAATAAAATATTTTATATATAGGGGCTCTTCTTAAAAATCATAAATTGTTCTTGAATTAAGAGTGTAATTTAGCCTGCAAACAATATCTTCAGGATATTATAGTGGATTAGGAATCTAGTGTCCTAATTATTGCCTCACTTTTGATTATATATGTGACCTTGTCAGACAAATGAAGGTCAATCTAGTGCTTTACAGGACTGAAAAATTAGCAGTACAATAGTCCCTTCTTATTCTTTACTAAGATTACATAAATGAATGCCTTAAAGGCCTCTGAGATCATCAGGTGAAAAGTGTAAAAATGCTCTTTTTTCCTCCCCTAGTGGTTCCCTTAGATCAGATTAAGTGCCAAGGTATTCATTCTTTCAGTCTACAGGTGGGACTAGACTTGTGGAAATAATAAATCATAGTCATTATCCCTCTAATAGTACCTGATTACTTCCCCCTCAAAGGATATTGCTAAAATACTTCCACCACTACTATTAACCTCAATTGGGATTGTCATAGAAAATAAGCAATTAACAGATATCACACAGGATAAGGCTTTTAGAAAGAAGAGCCAAAAACCTTGGAATTTAAAAAGGATATTAAACTTAATCTGAAGGACTAGACAGACACAGAATAAAAACCTTCCCACCAACATCCTGGCCCATAGAAAGACTGCTTATAAAGCATTTTTTTTTTAAACAAAATAAACATTTACAAAGTAGGGCAGTGGAAAAATACTAGACTCAGAGGCAAAGAATCTAGGTTCAAAACCTAGCTTGATCTTGATCAAGTCAAATGACTTTCTCTATGCCTTTCCCCCCTCATTTGTGGAATAAATAAGTGAATCAATAAATTTTTTTTATATAAAGCTTTTTATTTACAAAACATATGAGTGATTTTTCAACATTGACCTTTGCAAAAACTTTTTTTTCCCCAAGCTTTTCCCCTCCTTCCCCCCACCCCCCACCCCTAGATGACAGGTAATCTAATACATGCTAAATAGGATAAATTATATGACAAATACAATACATGTATACATATCTATACAGTTATCTTACTGCACAAGAAACATCAGATCTAGAAAGAGAAGAAAAAAAAAGAAGGAAAACAAAATGCATGGAAACATTCACAGAAAGCGTTAAAATGCTGTGTTGTAGTTCACACCCAGTTCCCACAGGCCTCTCTCTGGGTGTATATGATTATCTTCATCGCTGAAGAACTGGTTTGAATCACATCATTGTTGAAGAGAACCATGTCCATCAAAATTGATCATCATATAGTCTTGTTGCTGTGTATAATGTTCTCCTGGTTCTGCTGATTTCACTCAGCATCAGTTCATGCAAGTCTCTCCAGGCCTCTCTGAAATCATCTCACTGGTCATTTCTTACAGAACAATAATATTCCATAACATTCATATACCATAATTTATTCAGCCATTCTCCAATTGATGGGCATCCTTTCAATTTCCAGTTTCTTGCCACTACAAAAAGGGCTGCCACAAACATTTTTGCACATGTGGGTCCCTTTCCCTCCTTTAAAATCTCTTTGGGATATAGGCCCAGTAGAAACACTGCTGGGTCAAAGGGTATGTACAGGTGAATCAATAAATTGAAGAAATTGGAATAGATTGCCTCTTAAGGTTCCTCCCAGTTCTAATCCCCTAATCACATGACTTTACATTTGTATGTCATCCTAATATATATTCTAAATGATTTTAACAGCAGCTAAGTGGACATCAGAAATACGATTTTAATAATTTAAGAATCTGTAATGTCAGTTGCATGGGTGTAGATTACAACACTCTTGATTCAGGAAAAAATCTTCAAGATTTATTGTAGCCTATGTCAACCTCTTAGAACTTATTTAGGTTGGCCCTCTGAAAACAAACAAGCCAAGCCCAGATTTAAAATCTTTCCTGTTTAGCAGGCTTGCTGCGGGTGAAGATACTAGCCAAACTAGGGAGGATTGGGTCATACTTCTATAGATCCACAATAGCTGGGACTGTCGCAAGCAATGAAATTATGGAGCAGATGTTTGAGGTATGGAACAAGTAGTTAACTTTGTCCCTGGTGGAATGATTTGGAACCCAGATGTTTAAGGAGGATAGAAAGTCAGTTCTAGGACTCTTGAGATTCCAGAGAACTTCTACCTTTTTGGAGGTAGCTTTTATTTTCTTATATCTTACTTTGGATGACTTTTAACCCTTATATAAATGCTTTTTGGGGGGTATGTGAATGTTTTTATTAAATGGGATTGTCTATTTGGACCTTCTGGCTCTGATTGATTCATTGAAGAAGATATGGAATGGTGGCTATAACAAGACTACTCACACAGCTTTGAGACCTCAGGATTCTTTCTTGTTCTTTGACTTACAGCTGCAACTTCAATTTTCAGAATCTAGAATTTAGAGCAGAGAAAGGCAGCCAACAGCATAGTGAGCTGGCCTTTGGGTTAAAAAACTGATTTCAAATCTTAATTGTATGATCCTGGCTAGTCAACCTAACCTCTCAGTGGCCTAAGCAACTTTTAAAGACTGAAATGCAGAGCAGGTACCAAAATCAGTGAGGAAAAAGTTTCTTCACAAATACAGTAGAAAAATCAATTGGGATAATTTTTAAATATCATTTAATGCATTCTTTATCATCACAATATTTTTAATTTTTTCTTTCAATTAATTTTAAAAATAAAAAATTGAAATTAATTTAAAAAATTGAGCTCCAAATTCTTTCCCTCCAGCACACCCTTCTTCTACCCATTGAAAAGACAAGCAATACATCATTATAATATTTTAAACATATTGATTAGATCTCCTTTCTTGATGCATAGCTTGATGCTAAAGAGAACAAGGCACATAGGATTAGTTTTCTAGTATTATTTGCCATCTCCTCATCCATGCTTCGTGCCTTTGTTCATATTTTCTGGATCAAGAATGCCCTTACTCAACTATTTTCACCTGTTGATATGTTAAACCATCTTTTAAAATCTAGCTAAAGCAGGACCTTTATATAAAGCCTTTATACGAAAGCCCTGACTTGGAAGTGATCTTTTCTTCCTGGGCTTTGGCTTAAAATTTGTATTCTCACTCCAAATACTTGTCATGTTCTGTTCTGTGTATGTGTGGGGTTGAAACCACTGATCACTACTGATATCCTTAGTATATCACTGCTACATTTATTCCTGAAGAACAGATATCAATCAACAACTAAGTGTGAGCAAGGACCCAACATCCCCCTAGGTATATCAGTAAGTTTGTTTAGATTGGCCAAGAGACTTAATAATGCCCTATGAAGCCTGTATAAAACTACTGAGTTAATTGTGTTGGAGAGTTGAATGAGCAGGGAGCTAGGAGGAAATATTCTTCTTTTAAAAATTTTTTTATTACAGCTTTTTATTTGTATAACATATATATGGGTAGTTCCTCAGCATTGATCTTTACAAAGCTTTCCATTACAAATTTTACCCCCAGTCCCCTCCCCTCCCCTAGATGGCAGGAAATCCAGTACATGTTAATAATGTTGAAATACTTGAGAAGTTATGCAAGAAAAATCCTATCTACAAGAAAAAAAGAAAATCAGAGAAAGGCAACACAATGCAAGCGAATATCAATAGAGATCATGAAAATGTTACGTTGTGGGCCATATTTCATATCCCTCTCTCTGGGTGTATATGGTTTTCTTCAGTGAACAATTGGAACTGGTTTGAGACAATTCTTTGTTGCAGAGAGCCATGTCCATCAGAACTGATCATCATGTAATATTGTTGTTGCCTTGTATGATGATCTCCTGGTTCTGCTCGTTTCACTCAGCATCAGTTCATGTAAGTCTCTCCAGGCCTCTCTGAAATCGTCCTGCTGGTCGTTTCTTACAGAACAATGATATACCATAATATTCATATACCATAATTTATTCAGCCACTCTCCAATTGATGGGCATCATTCAGTTTCCAGTTTCTAGCCACTACAAAAAGGGCTGCCACAAACATTCTTGTACATGTGGGTCCCTTTCCCTCCTCTAAGATCTCTTTGGGATATAGGCCCAATAGAAACACTGCTGGGTCAAAGAGTATGCACAGTTTGATAACTTTTTGAGCATAGCTCCAAATTGCTCTAGGAGGGAATATTCTAATGAAGCCCCTGAAGATGAACCACTTAAGGCAGAAAAGGAATTCCTTGACCTTGGTCTTGACATCTTCCCCTATCCCCAATACACCCCCAGATTTCTTCCCCTTTACTTCCTTTGTTAGAGGAGGATCTTGAATGTTTTGAAGGGTCTGGAGGATTTTCTATCTTCTCAATTGTATTATAGTAGTATTCCTAGGCAGTTACATAGCTTAGATGATTGGCCAGCTAGATAGTACATTGGATTACAACAGTGGAAATGAGTTAACAGGAAGACTCATCTTTATGAGTTCAAATTTGGCCCTGGGACATTTACTAGCTCTGAGAACTTGGGCAAGTCACTTAATCCAGTTTGCCTCAATATCTGTAAAATCAGTTTTATGCAAAGGAGAAAAGAAATGGCAAACCACTTCAGTATCTTTGCCAAGAAAAATCCCAAAATGGAGTCACAGAGAGTCAGATATGACTAAACAACAACCACAACTACAAGATAGAATACTTTCTCTAGAGACAGAAAGCTCCAAGTTCAAATCTTGTTTCAGACAACTAGCTGTGTGACCTCAGGTAAGTCAAATAGCCTTTCCCTTTCAACTTCAGTTTCCTAAAAAAATGGGGATAATAGCATCTTCTTCATGGAGCTGTTAAGATCAAGTAAGATATGAAATGTGCTTTGCTTAACTTAAACCTTCATAATCATAGTTATACACATGCTAGTTATTATTCTTACCATTCCCAGAATATATGAATGTTTTGTCTGCTTTGGGAGCCAAGGAGAGATTGGATAGATGAAGAACACATACCTAAGGAGTACATTATAAGAACTCTAGAAAAAAGAATTCAAGGAGAGATGCTACATTTACTTTTTAAGCTTGAGTGCACTTTCCCCCGTACCCCATGCACTGCTGAGATAGTTTGTCACAGACTTTTGGAAGGGAATTGTTTGTACCAACTCTGTACCACATTAATAAATGCCTCTTTTTAAAAAGCTAATTAAATCTGGCTGACTAATTGATAGTAATTTATACCATGAATGAAATACCCTTAGAGGCAATAGGGACGGAGCCAGTAAACAGGAAGAAAGTGATAGGGCAGGGATAACAGAGGAAATAATCTGTTGGAAGAGATGGGAAGGAATGGGATCATTTGAGCAGGTAGAGGGGTTAGCCTTTATAAGGAATAAGGCCACTTCTTCACGTCAGGCAGGTCTGGCAGAAGACATTTGAGTGATAAGAGATGAGGAAGAAGAGAGAAGGGGAAATTCATAGTAAATGGACTCAATATTTTTTCTATAAACTATAGGACAAGGTTCTCAGCCAAGAGGGAACAGGGAGCCATGGATGGTTAAAGGATAGAAGAAAAGTTTTGGAAGAACCATCAAGAAGGGTAGGATAGAGATTTAATAAGGGAGATAGAGTTGGATTGCCTAGCAGCAGTGAGGACCCAGTTGAGCAGGTAGAGTTGTATTGTTGGTTGTATAGTAGGTTCTACTGTAACGGATTCAGTCAGAATGTTAGATGGTGGAAGTGATCCCAACTGAAGTTTGATAGAATGCAATTGGTGATATAATGATGGGGTTAGTAACTCATTAGAAAAGAAAGTGTAGAATTGAACTGGTTCACCAAGGGATTATGATTGGGAAAAATATATATAGAGAGAGGGTAGTGAAGGAGAAATGACTTAGGAGAAAATTGAGAGGTCAAAGTGTGACAGAGTGAAGTTTGGTAAGGTATGGCAGAGGAAGCGGTAAAAAGCCAACAGATCATGATCCGATAAGAGGGTTTAAGAATTCTTTTTTTTTTTTTCAAAATTAAGCATCTTTATTTTAGTTTGCATATTATCAATCACTTCTTCAATAAAACACAATTATTGAACAAAATTCAAGCAAAAAAATTATCTAAAACATCCCCTACAGTGAAAACTTAGCCAAATAAGATTTAAATTTATATGTTATTTTATGTTGCTTATAGACAGGCAGTAGAGCAAAGAGAAACTTGGTTTCAATACCTACTTAGTTATATAACACCTGGTCACATATCAAGTCAATAAATCTAGCATTGTATCCAGACATCTCTCTAAAACTAAATGTTACAAAAGAGTAGCTGATCTGTTGGAGGGATATTCCACACTGGAAGATTTCCAAAACTGATAAAATTACAAATTGAGATAGATAAAGTATTAATCTAAGCCTTAATTTTTTCCTTAAAATATAAAAACTAACCCATTTTGAAAACATTATTCTACATAATAAACATTTTAATTTGTCATATAATCAGGAAAATATTATTTTTTGTAAGTGGAATAAAGCCTTCCTAGGGCCATTAGTTTTCTCAACATCAACCTATAATCATGTTGCATGGGTTTACATAAAATTTTGTCTTACAGAAAAATGTTTTATAAATCTTATAAGCACTAAATTAATGTATTATTATATCATCATCATCACTAATAGATATGTGAATGCTTTTGACAGCTGTACAACAGTTGTTCTAAAAATAAAAAATCTGTTAAATCAAGATCTCCTAGACATACAAACCACTAAGTATTGTTTGCCTCAGTGACTAAATATTGACCCCCCTCCCATTACTGTTCCCCCCAGAGAATACTGAAATTATATTCCCAAATAGCTTACTCAAATATATCAGGTTTTGTTTTGTTTTTCCTGAGCATCCTGCTCATTATTTCCCACAGAATAAAAATATTCCATCACAAACACATACCACAGTTTATTGGGCCATTCCTCAATTGATGGGCATCCCTCAATTTCCATTTTTATTTTTTGCCCTAAGAAGAAATCTGTTTTATTTTTTACCCTAAGAAGAGATCTGTACCTATAGCTCATTTTCTTTTTTTAAAAATCTCTTTTGTTGTTCATTCCTAGTAATGGTGTTATTAGGTCAAAGGATATGCATGAATTTATAGCCCTTTGGGCACAAATCATATCTTTTGATGATTTATCAATTGGGGCATGGCTCTTATACTCAAGTTCCTTAGCACAGTGCTAAGGAGCTCAAGACTTTATCTATTTAGTATACATACACATACACATATACATATATATATATATAGTAAAACTGGTCCACAGCCCAATACTCTTAATCTCTATGTGGCAGAGGTCAAGTGACTTCCCACTTTAGTGCTTTTGTCTATAAACTAGAAAGCAGTTTCATCTATACTGGAGTTCTAGATGCTAATGACAGCACAGAGGCTCTCCTTTCTCCCCTAATTCTCACTTAAGTTACTTAGGTTCTAGAATCTATCTCAACACTAAAATCTGAACGTTAGATCAAAAGTTTTACAATATCATACAATCAGACTTGAAATTTGAGCTAACAAACTGCTAAAAAAAATACACATCATCAAAACATGAGGATATATAGAAATGTGAGATAAGACTCAATGAAGAAAGCTTCAGGTACTAAAACCAGGCAAGAAATTCTTAGGCTTTATCCAGTTTTTCCTTGAAGCTGTCACTAAGTTGTTGAAATGCTAGCACCACATCATCAGTCTCATCTTCACATAGTTCCCTCAAAGAAACACTGTTATCTTGTTCTAATCCTTTCAGAGAACCATGTTTATAGAAATCAAGGATATAGGCATTGAGTGGAATTCTTCTTCCTAGATTGTCAACTTTCTTTGAGTAAAGCACAGGAGCTTGGGAAGAAGTAATACCAATTGTACGTAGAATGATACTGTCAATATTCTTTACTTGAAGCAAATCTTGATTTGTAACTCCAGAAAGACACACAAAGGGTGAAACAGCAGATCTGCTCTCTTTGCAACTCATCAGATGAGATGCAAGCTTGGAAGTGGCACCTTTTTTACCTGTGAATTCTTTTTTAGTTGGTTGACATAGATTATGGAACAAGCCCTTCTTGAGGAAACTGACAAACACAAGATTAGAAGGTTCTTGATAAAACAAATGTGAGACAAGTCCAGCAAAACCAATTGGATTTCCTTCACAGTCCAAATATCCCTCTTTCACAAGAAATTGCATTGAAAATAAAAAATATATCTTCAGCATCTCCTGGATTCTAGGCTTTTTGAAGGAGAACAGTGAATGCTTTAGCACAGAAAGCACCTTTGCGTGAGCATCTGAGATGTTGTTCGCTTTGGAAGCCAATAACATGAGCCGTAAGATTAGGCTCATGCCAAAGGGAAATTGGCCTTTCAGTTCTGGTACATTGGATTTGATAAGCTTTTCTATTTTGGGTAATGGAATATTATAGAAAAACACATTTCCCAAAAAGTCTTGACCTCGTCTTCCTGCACGTCCAGACATCTTTTTATGTTTCTCTTGTGTTCTGTGTTTGTAGATCAAATTTTTTGTTCAGTTCTGGTCTTTTCAGTAGAAATAGGTGAAATTCTCCTATATCATTGAATGACCATCTTCTTCCCTGTTTTGAGGTTCTTCCAGAGTATCTTCTTCTAGAATTGTGTTGTTCTCCAGATATTGTGGATTTTTTTGCTTCAGAATCAGTCTAGAGGCTTCATATGTTGTTGGTTTGAGGGGAGGTTAGAGGAAGTTACAGAGAATCCTGTCTGATCTCCGCCACCATGGCTCCACCCCCGGAAGGAAGTCGGGTTTAAGAATTCTTGAACATAGAGCTGGTGCATTTGTGGGTGACAGTAAGGTCACCCTTACACATCTTTGTATGTAGCTGAGATGGGGTAGAGGAGTAGGTCATGGGAAGTGAGTGGGTTGAGAAACTGTGTGGAAGGAAAATCAGTTTGTATGTTGAAGACCATAAATATAAGAGTAAAAGTTGGGGAGGAGAGAAAAATATGAGCCAGGTACTGAACTTATTGAAGAAGGAAGGGGAGTGATCTAGAGCTATAAAGACAATAGCTATTAGAATTTTGATCGGGTGGTAGACATAAGTAATATGAATTTTAGGGGAGGAGAGAGAGAGATGGGGGAAAATTTGGAAGTGGCAAGGGATATTCCAACTTTCCTCCTTCAGCCAGTGAACTGAAGGGATTGAGTGAAGGAGCATCAATATTGGAAAGGGTGGTTAGAGAAACTGGAGCATTAGGAGGAGCGAGGTTCAGTTATAGCTGGAAGATGGAAGGAGTGGGAGAGGAAAAGGTAGGATGAAGGGAAGTTTGTTGCCTGTGGATCAGGCATTCCAGAGGACACAGTGGAAGGAGTGGGTGGCATTTAGTAGGATTTCTTGGGTAGGAGGATTTAAAAGGGTAATAAGGAATTGGGAGATGAGGGAAGTAGGAATAGGATTTGCATGACCAGCAAGGGTTCAGAATCACTGGGATGTGTAGAATATGACCAGGTATGAGAATGCTTATCACTGAATGGAAAGAATCACTCTTCCTAGAGGATGCTAGATACAAGCAGAGAATGAACTGGAAGGCAAATTGTCAGAGGGGAAATTTTATTTATCACTTTTCTCTCTGAGGGCTGAAAATTAGGCAGGAAATTGTACAGCAGGAGATGGAAGATCTGGAGTCACTTGCCAAAAAGATTATTTTATGAAGAAATCGCCCAGGAAAGTTCTTACAAGATGTCAGAAAAAGCAATACAAGGACACTCTCAAGGTGTCTCTTAAGAGCTTTATAAATATTTATATGAGATGGGAGACAGGGCACAAGACTGTCCAGCATGGTGTGCCCTCATCAGAGAAGGTGCAAAGCAGAATTGAATTAGCTCAGAAGAAACATGAGATGCACAAAATTAGAGAAGTCACCCCAAATGTCTGTAGGGTCTATTTGTGTCCAACCTGTGGCAGAGCACTTTGAGCTTGAATTGGTCTGACCAGCCACAGTCAGATACACTAACTTGACTCTTACAAACTGATGCCATTTTGGTCTTCTTTGAGAATGAAAGACAACAACCATATAGTATTTAGTAGCTGACATACACTATGTAATCTAAATACTGTAATATATAACATATTATACTATGCAGTATAGTTATATATTATACTATACATTATACTATACATGCATACCACTCAGAAAACTATACTCTACACACTATACTATCTATTATAGAATAATGTGTAAGGTATAGTTTTCTGAGTATATATACCCTATGCACTATTCTATACTAGATAATATAGTGTATAATATATAATTAATACAATATATGGTATAATATAGTAGTATTTATGATATGTGATCTATGGTAGATCTAATATGATATACTAGTATATAGCAAAATATGTGACAGTATATGATATGGTAAAGAGTATAGTATAATATGGTATAGGAGTGTGTAGGGTTTGATCATTGTGTGAACTATTAGATACTAGTGAACTTGTGTGAGTGATATGATAGTCTACTCTATATAATATACTATCATATACTATATAATATAATAGAACATATATCTTATGGAATATATTACATATTCTATTATGTGTATTATAGAATATATGCTAATACTACATCATAACCTGATATATATATTATCATATGTAATATATTGCAGGGTGTCATATACTATATATAATATAGTACAATGTGCTTAGCACAATGTGGCAACTAGCTAGCTAAACAAATGAGTAAATGATAATAATAAGCAAACAAGTAAGTGAATGAATAAATTAATAAAAGTTAACATATATTATATATAACATATATATGCATGTGTCTATGTATACTCAACAGGCGACATATTACAATGTGGTATTATTTGTCATAAATGCCCAAAATGCCATTTATCGTGTGTGATAAATTATTTATAATGCATGCATGCATGTATCCAATGTTTATTACCCAAGGTTAAAACATTATTCAGGCATGAAAAATAAATAATTTATCAGGTATATTTAATGTTATTTACCACAACTGTATGATACATAATTTACAAAATGCATAATGTATCATTTTTATTTATTTATTTATTTATTTTTATTTTATTTGCAAAACATATGTATGGGTGATTCTTCAACATTAACCCTTACAAAGCTTTCTGTTACAAATTTTTCCTCCCTACTCCCCACCCCTCCCCTAGATGGCAGGATATCCACTGCATGTTAATTATGTTAAAATACTTGACAAATCGAATATATGTATACATATTTCCACACTTATCATTGTTGTGCAAGAAAAGACATATCTACACGAAAGACATATCAGAGTAAGCAAACACAATGTAAGCAAACCTCAATCGAGAGCATGAAAATGTTATGTTGTGGTCCACATTTCACATCCCTTTCTCTGGGTGTATATGGCTCTCTTCACCGAACAATTGCAACTGGTTTGAAACATTTCATTGTTGAAGAGAGCCATGTCCATCAGAATTGATCATCATAGTCTTCTCGTTGCTGTGTATAATGATCTCCTGGTTCTGCTCATTTCACTCAGCGTCAGTTCATGTAAGTCTCTCCAGGCCTCTCTGAAATCGTCCTGCTGGTCGTTTCTCACAGAACAATAATATTCCATAACATTCATATACCATAATTTATTCAGCCACTCTCCAATTGATGGACATCCATTCAGTTTCCATTTTCTAGCCACTACAAAAAGGGCTGCCACAAACATTCTTGCACATGTGGGGCCCTTTCCTTCCCTTATGATTTCTTTGGGATATAAGCCCAGTAGAAACACTGCTGGGTCAAAGGGTATGCACAGTTTGATAACTTTTTGAGCATAGTTCCAAATTGCTCTCCAGAATGGCTGGATCCGTTCACAGTTCCACCAACAATGCATCAGTGTCCCAGCCTTCCCACATCCCCTCCAACATTCATCACATAATGTATCATTTATCATGCACATGTGATTTGCATGTTGTATGTTAAGTATATATTGCATATTTGTGATATATGCACACAATAATATACTTTAATGTTTATAATATAATATACACTTTACTGAATATTGGAAAACCCCAAATAAAGAGTTGAACATAACTGAAATGCAAAAACATTTCAACAAAAGCAATTATAACAATACTAACAACAAAATAGAATTAGATGACAACAACAAAGCAAAATTACATAAATATATAATATTTATAAATATATATATATATATGTATATATATAAATAATTATATTTCACACATTGTGCTAGGCACTTTAAAAATATGATCTCATTTAATTCTAAAATCTCCAGATTAATGTTTTACCTGGGGAAGAGAGATAGAATGATCAATTATTATCATGTTTTCCCTAAATCTTCTTTACTTTATTTTTCTCTGTACATGCATACATACATAGAGAGAGAGAGAGAGAGAGAGAGAGA